>OX377618.1:212179336-212365460 GCA_947397865.1 Polietes domitor
AATGCCGCAGCTAGAATCATACAATTCGATGTATACATTTCACTGACTGCATAGACTCGCAAAATAAAAAAAACTGTTTTCAAATTCGTACTTTTTACTTTTGCGGCATGAGATATAATGGATTTTTAAAAATTTGTACTTTTGGAATTAAAATAGGATGGAAATACACCAACCAAACGGCTGTAGCTGAAATTGAACCCGCTATCCCCCAAAAGTTTGACTGACTTGAAGTATTATTTCGATATATATAGTATAAACATTAGGATGGGGTTGCACGGTCACCCACCAGAAATGAAGATTGGATTGGATGATGATCTGCAAAATATTTCGTCACTTGTCGAGCCAGAAGCGCTAAACGCTCCTGAAAACACCTCATATGGCCGATATACTATTTATTTTAAATTCTGGATTTTTTGGTGGCCAAGAAGTTATGGCCGATATACGATTTTTTAAAATTCTGTACTTTTGGGTCATCACAAATTATCCTTCTTTTAACTCTCAGGGCTATATTTAAGAAGTTATGGCCGAATATACTATTTTTTTAAAATTCTGTATTTTTGGGTCATCACAAATTATCCTTCTTTTAGCTCTCAGGGCTATATTAAGAAGTTATGGCCGATATACTATTTTTTTAAAATTCTGGATTTTGGGTGGCCACAAATTATCCTTCTTTTAGCTCTCAGGAAGTTATTTAAGAAGTTATGGCCGATATACTATTTTTTGTAAATTCTTGATTTTTTGGGTGATCACAAATTATCCTTCTTTTAGCTCTCAGGGCAATATTTAAGAAGTTATGGCCGATATACTATTTTGAAAAATTCTAGAATTTTGGTGATTACAAATTATCCATTCTTTTAGCTCTCAGGAAGCTATTTAAGAAGTTATGGCCGATATACTATTTTTTAAAAATTCTGGATTTTTGGGTGGTCACAAATTATCCTTCTTTTAGCTCTCAGGGCTATATTTAAGAAGTTATGGCCGATATACTATTTTTGAAAAATTCTAGAATTTTGGTGATTACAAATTATCCTTCTTTTTAGCTCTCAGGGCTATTATTTAAGAAGTTATGGCCGATATACTATTTTTTAAATTCTGGATTTTTGGTTGAATAAATTCTGGATTTTTGGGTGATTACGTATTATCCATCTTTTAGCTCTCAGGGCTATATTTAAGAAGTTATGACCGATATACTAATTTTTTAAAAGTATGGTTTTGTGGGTGACCACAAATTATCCTTCTTTTAGCTCTCAGGGCTATTTAAGAAGTTATGGAAGATATACTATTTTTTTAAATTCTGGATTATCTTCTTTTAGCTCTCATGGCTATATTTAAGAAGTTATGACCGATATACTATTTTTTGTAAATTCTGGATTTTTGGGTGATCACAAATTATCCTTCTTTAACTCTCATGGCTATATTTAAGAAGTTATGGCCGATATACTATTTTTTGTAAATTCTTGATTTTTGGGTGATCACAAATTATCCTTCTTTTAGCTCTCAGGGCAATATTTAAGAAGTTATGGCCGATATACTAATTTTTTGTAAAATCTTGATTTTTGGGTGATCACAAATTATCCTTATTTTAGCTCTCAGGGCTATATTTAAGAAGTTGTGGCCGATGTTACTATTTTTTGTAAATTCTTGATTTTTGGGTGATCACAAATTATCCTTCTTTTAGCTCTGAGGGCTATATTTAAGAAGTTGTGGCCGATGTACTATTTTTTGTAAATTCTTGATTTTTGGGTGATCACAAATTATCCTTCTTTTAGCTCTGAGGGCTATAATTAAGAAGTTATGGCCGATATACTATTTTTTTTAAAATTCTGGATTTTGGGTGGCCAAAAATTATCCTTCTTTTAGCTCTCAGGGTTATATTTAAGAAGTTATGGCCGATATACTATTTTTTGTAAATTCTGGATTTTTGGGTGATCACAAATTATCCTTCTTTTAGCTCTCAGGGCTATATTTAAGAAATTATGGCCGATATACTTTTTTTTGTAAATTCTGGATTTTTGGGTGATCACAAATTATCCTTCTTTTAGCTCTCAGGGCTATATTTAAGAAGTTATGGCCGATATACCATTTTTTAAAAATCTGGATTTTTGGGTGATCACAAATTATCCTTATTTTAGCTCTCATGGCTATATTTAAGAAGTTATGGCCGATATACTATTTTTTGTAAATTCTGGATTTTTGGGTGATCACAAATTATCCTTCTTTTAGCTCTGAGGGCTATATTTAAGAAGTTATGGCCGATATACTATTTTTTTAAAATTCTGGATTTTGGGTGGCCAAAAATTATCCTTCTTTTAGCTCTCAGGGTTATATTTAAGAAGTTATGGCCGATATACTATTTTTTGTAAATTCTGGATTTTTGGGTGATCACAAATTATCCTTCTTTTAGCTCTCAGGGCTATATTTAAGAAGTTATGGCCGATATACTATTTTTTGTAAATTCTGGATTTTTGGGTGATCACAAATTATCCTTCTTTTAGCTCTGAGGGCTATATTTAAGAAGTTATGGCCGATATACTATTTTTTGTAAATTCTGGATTTTTGGGTGATCACAAATTATCCTTCTTTTAGCTCTGAGGGCTATATTTAAGAAGTTATGGCCGATATACTATTTTTTGTAAATTCTGGATTTTTGGGTGATCACAAATTATCCTTCTTTTAGCTCTCAGGGTTATATTTAAGAAGTTATGGCCGATATACCATTTTTTAAAAATCTGGATTTTTGGGTGATCACAAATTATCCTTATTTTAGCTCTCATGGCTATATTTAAGAAGTTATGGCCGATATACTATTTTTTGTAAATTCTGGATTTTTGGGTGATCACAAATTATCCTTCTTTTAGCTCTGAGGGCTATATTTAAGAAGTTATGGCCGATATACTATTTTTTTAAAATTCTGGATTTTGGGTGGCCAAAAATTATCCTTCTTTTAGCTCTCAGGGTTATATTTAAGAAGTTATGGCCGATATACTATTTTTTGTAAATTCTGGATTTTTGGGTGATCACAAATTATCCTTCTTTTAGCTCTCAGGGCTATATTTAAGAAGTTATGGCCGATATACTATTTTTTGTAAATTCTGGATTTTTGGGTGATCACAAATTATCCTTCTTTTAGCTCTGAGGGCTATATTTAAGAAGTTATGGCCGATATACTATTTTTTGTAAATTCTGGATTTTTGGGTGATCACAAATTATCCTTCTTTTAGCTCTGAGGGCTATATTTAAGAAGTTATGGCCGATATACTATTTTTTGTAAATTCTGGATTTTTGGGTGATCACAAATTATCCTTCTTTTAGCTCTCAGGGTTATATTTAAGAAGTAGTGGCCGATATACTATTTTTTGTAAATTCTGGATTTTTGGGTGATCACAAATTATCCTTATTTTAGCTCTCAGGGCTATATTTAAGAAGTTATGGCCGATATACTATTTTTTAAAATTGGGTGATCACAAATTATCCTTCTTTTAGCTCCCAGGGCTATATTTAAGAAGTTATGGCCGATATACTATTTTTTTAAATTCTGGATTTTTTAGTGATCACAAATTATCCTTCTTTTAGCTCTCAGGGCTATATTTAAGAAGTTGTGGCCGATATACTATTTTTTGTAAATTCTTGATTTTTGGGTGATCACAAATTATCCTTCTTTTAGCTTTCAGGGCTATATTTAAGAAGTTATGGACGATATACTATTTTTTGTAAATTCCTTCTTTTAGCTTTCAGGGCTATATTTAAGAAGTTATGGACGATATACTATTTTTTGTAAATTCTGGATTTTTGGGTGATCACATATTATCCTTCTTTTAGCGCTCAGGGCTATATTTAAGAAGTTATGGTCGATATACTATTTTTTAAAATTGGGTGATCACAAATTATCCTTCTTTTAGTTCTCAGGGCTATATTTACGAAGATATAGCCGATATACTATTTTTTTTAAATTCTGGATTTTTTAGTGATCACAAATTATCCTTCTTTTAGCTCTCAGGGCTATATTTAAGAAGTTATGACCGATATACAATTTTTTAAAATTCTGGATTTTTGGGTGATCACAAATTATCCTTCTTTTAGCTCTCAGGGCTATATTTAAGAAGTTGTGGCCGATATACTATTTTTTGTAAATTCTTGATTTTTGGGTGATCACAAATTATCCTTCTTTTAGCTCTCAGGGCAATATTTAAGAAGTTATGGCCGATATACTATTTTTTGTAAATTCTTGTTTTTTGGGTGATCACAAATTATCCTTCTTTTAGCTCTCAGGGGAATATTTAAGAAGTTATGGCCGATATACTATTTTTTGTAAATTCTGGATTTTTGGGTGATCACAAATTATCCTTCTTTTAGCTCTCAGGGCAATATTTAAGAAGTTATGGCCGATATACTATTTTTTGTAAATTCTGGATTTTTGGGTGATCACATATTATCCTTCTTTTAGCTCTCAGGGCAATATTTAAGAAGTTATGGCCGATATACTATTTTTTGTAAATTCTGGATTTTTGGGTGATCACAAATTATCCTTCTTTTAGCTCCCAGGGCTATATTTAAGAAGTTATGGCCGATATACTATTTTTTTAAATTCTGGATTTTTTAGTGATCACAAATTATCCTTCTTTTAGCTCTCAGGGCTATATTTAAGAAGTTGTGGCCGATGTACTATTTTTTGTAAATTCTTGATTTTTGGGTGATCACAAATTATCCTTCTTTTAGCTCTCAGGGCTATATTTAAGAAGTTATGGCCGATATACTATTTTTTGTAAATTCTTGATTTTTGGGTGATCACAAATTATCCTTATTTCAGCTCTCAGGGCTATATTTAAGAAGTTATGGCCGATATACTATTTTTTGTAAATTCTTGATTTTTGGGTGATCACAAATTATCATTCTTTTAGCTCTCAGGGCAATATTTAAGAAGTTATGGCCGATATACTATTTTTTAAAATTCTTGATTTTTGGGTGATCACAAATTATCCTTCTTTTAGTTCTCAGGGCTATATTTAAGAAGTTATGGCCGATATACTATTTTTTGTAAATTCTGGATTTTTGGGTGATCACAAATTATCCTTCTTTTAGCTCTCAGGGTTATATTTAAGAAGTTATGGCCGATATACTTTTTTTAAATTCTGGACTTTTGGGTGATCACAAATTATCCTTCTTTTAACTGTCAGGGTTATATTTAAGAAGTTATGGCCGATATACTATTTTTTGTAAATTCTTGATTTTTGGGTGATCACAAATTATCCTTCTTTTAGCTCTCAGGGCAATATTTAAGAAGTTATGGCCGATATACTATTTTTTTAAATTCTGGATTTTTTAGTGATCACAAATTATCCTTCTTTTAGCTCTCAGGGCTATATTTAAGAAGTTATGGGCGATATACTATTTTTTTAAAATTCTGGACTTTTGGGTGATCACAAATTATCCTTCTTTTAGCTCTCAGGGCAATATTTAAGAAGTTATGGCCGATATACTATTTTTTGTAAATTCTTGATTTTTGGGTGATCACAAATTATCCTTCTTTTAGCTCTCAGGGCAATATTTAAGAAGTTATGGCCGATATACTATTTTTTGTAAATTCTTGATTTTTGGGTGATCACAAATTATCCTTCTTTTAGCTCTCAGGGCAATATTTAAGAAGTTATGGCCGATATACTATTTTTTGTAAAATCTTGATTTTTGGGTGATCACAAATTATCCTTATTTTAGCTCTCAGGGCAATAATTAAGAAGTTATGGCCGATATACTATTTTTTGTAAATTCTTGATTTTTGGGTGATCACAAATTATTCTTCTTTTAGTCTCAGGGCTATGTTTAAGAAGTTATGGCCGATATACTATTTTTTGTAAATTCTTGATTTTTGGGTGATCACAAATTATCCTTATTTTAGCTCTCAGGGCAATATTTAAAAAGTTATGGCCGCTATACTATTTTTTGTAAATTCTTGATTTTTGGGTGATCACAAATTATCCTTCTTTTAGCTCTCAGGGCTATATTTAAGAAGTTATGGCCTAAATACTATTTTTTGTAAATTCTTGATTTTTGGGTGATCACAAATTATCCTTCTTTTAGCTCTCAGGGCAATATTTAAGAAGTTATGGCCGCTATACTATTTTTTGTAAATTCTTGATTTTTGGGTGATCACAAATTATCCTTCTTTTAGCTCTCAGGGCTATATTTAAGAAGTTATGGCCGATATACTATTTTTTGTAAATTCTTGATTTTTGGGTGATCACAAATTATCCTTCTTTTAGCTCTCAGGGCAATATTTAAGAAGTTATGGCCGCTATACTATTTTTTGTAAATTCTTGATTTTTGGGTGATCACAAATTACCTTCTTTTAGCTCTCAGGGCTATATTTAAGAAGTTATGGCCGATATACTATTTTTTGTAAATTCTTGATTTTTGGGTGATCACAAATTATCCTTCTTTTAGCTCTCAGGGCAATATTTAAGAAGTTATGGCCGCTATACTATTTTTTGTAAATTCTTGATTTTTGGGTGATCACAAATTATCCTTCTTTTAGCTCTCAGGGCAATATTTAAGAAGTTATGGCCGCTATACTATTTTTTGTAAATTCTTGATTTTTGGGTGATCACAAATTATCCTTCTTTTAGCTCTCAGGGCTATATTTAAGAAGTTATGGCCTAAATACTATTTTTTGTAAATTCTTGATTTTTGGGTGATCACAAATTATCCTTCTTTTAGTTCTCAGGGCAATATTTAAGAAGTTATGGCCGCTATACTATTTTTTGTAAATTCTTGATTTTTGGGTGATCACAAATTATCCTTCTTTTAGCTCTCAGGGCTATATTTAAGAAGTTATGGCCGATATACTATTTTTTGTAAATTCTTGATTTTTGGGTGATCACAAATTATCCTTCTTTTAGCTCTCAGGGCAATATTTAAGAAGTTATGGCCGCTATACTATTTTTTGTAAATTCTTGATTTTTGGGTGATCACAAATTATTCTTCTTTTAGCTCTCAGGGCTATATTTAAGAAGTTATGGCCGATATACTATTTTTTGTAAATTCTTGATTTTTGGGTGATCACAAATTATCCTTCTTTTAGCTCTCAGGGCAATATTTAAGAAGTTATGGCCGCTGTACTATTTTTTGTAAATTCTTGATTTTTGGGTGATCACAAATTACCTTCTTTTAGCTCTCAGGGCTATATTTAAGAAGTTATGGCCGATATACTATTTTTTGTAAATTCTTGATTTTTGGGTGATCACAAATTATCCTTCTTTTAGCTCTCAGGGCAATATTTAAGAAGTTATGGCCGCTATACTATTTTTTGTAAATTCTTGATTTTTGGGTGATCACAAATTATCCTTCTTTTAGCTCTCAGGGCTATATTTAAGAAGTTATGGCCGATATACTATTTTTTGTAAATTCTTGATTTTTGGGTGATCACAAATTATCCTTCTTTTAGCTCTCAATAAAATATTTAAGAAGTTATGGCGGATATACTATTTTTTTTTTAAATTCTGGACTTTTGGGTGGTCACAAATTATCCTTCTTTTAGTTCTCAGGGCAATATTTAAGAAGTTATGGCCGCTATACTATTTTTTGTAAATTCTTGATTTTTGGGTGATCACAAATTATCCTTCTTTTAGCCCTCAGGGCTATATTTAAGAAGTTATGGCCGATATACTATTTTTTGTAAATTCTTGATTTTGGGCTATATTTAAGAAGTTATGGCCGATATACTATTTTTTTCGAATTCTGGATTTTTTAGTGATCACAAATTAACCTTCCTTTAGCTCTCAGGGCTATATTTAAGAAGTTATGGCCGATATACTATTTTTTAAAATTCTGGATTTTTGGGTGATCACAAATTATCCTTCTTTTAGCTCTCCGGGGTATATTTAAAAAGTTATGGCCGATATACTATTTTTTTAAAATTCTGGATTTTTGGGTTATCACAATTTATCCTTATTTTAGCTCTTATGGCTATATTTAAGTAGTTATGGCCGATATACTATTTTTTGAAAAGTTCTGCATTTTTGGGTGATCACAAATTAACCTTCCTTTAGCTCTCAGGGCTATATTTAAGAAGTTATGGCCGATATACTATTTTTTAAAATTCTGGATTTTTGGGTGATCACAAATTATCCTTCTTTTAGCTCTTAGGGTTATATTTAAGAAGTTATGGCCGATATACTATTTTTTTAAAATTCTGGATTTTTTAGTGATCACAAATTATCCTTCTTTTAGCTCTTAGGGTTATATTTAAGAAGTTATGGCCGATATACTATTTTTTAAAATTCTGGATTTTTTAGTGATCACAAATTATCCTTCTATTAGCTCTCAGGGCTATATTTAAGAAGTTATGACCGATATACTATCCTTCTTTTAGCTCTCAGGGCTATATTTAAGAAGTTATGGCCGATATACTATTTTTGTAAATTCTGGATTTTTGGGTGATCACAAATTATCCTTCTTTTAGCTCTCAGGGCTATATTTAAGAAGTTATGGGCGATATACTATTTTTTTGTAAATTCTGGATTTTTGGGTGATCACAAATTATCCTTCTTTTAGCTCTCAGGGCTATATTTAAGAAGTTATGGCCGATATACTATTTTTCTTTAAAATTCTGGATTTTTTAGTGATCACAAATTATCTTTCTTTTAGCTCTCAGGGCTATATTAAAGAAGTTATGGCCGATATACTATTTTTTAAATTCTGGATTTTTGGGTGATCTCAAATTATCCTTCTTTTAGCTCTCCGTGCTATATTTAAGAAGTTATGACCGATATACTACTTTTTGAAAAATTCTGCGTTTTTGGGTGATCACAAATTACCTTTCTTTTAGCTCTCAGGGCTATATTTAAGAAGTTATGGCCGATATACTATTTTTTGTAAATTCTGGATTTTTGGGTGATCTCAAATTATCCTTCTTTTAGCTCTCCGTGCTATATTTAAGAAGTTATGACCGATATACTACTTTTTGAAAAATTCTGCATTTTTGGGTGATCACAAATTACCTTTCTTTTAGCTCTCAGGGCTATATTAAAGAAGTTATGGCCAATACACTATTTTTTAAAAATAGAAAAATACATATAATATTTTTGGCAATGTAAGACCGATCATGACGGGTTAAATGAAATTAAAGGTGATCACGATGACTTCAAATGTTACGAATACAACGTAGAAACAGTGATGTAGAACAACCGCCAAAAATTGGGAAAATTTTAATTTAAAACCAGTAAGGAAAGGCTAAAGTCGGGCGGGGCCGACTTTATGATACACTCCACTTTCAATCCGAATACAATTCAATTCGGCGAAAAAGTGAAAATGGGAAGGTTTTTTGTATCCTGTAAATGTATGTGTTTGACAAAAAATTTTATATCGGAAAGGACATTTGTATGAGGATATATTGAAACCTGGAACGAAATAGGTGTAATATAAAATGTATAGTTTGGCCAAAATCGGTTAAACTTATGGGAGCAACATTTGAATTTGGACTATATTTAAATCTGAACCGATCCTACCCACTTTCACCATAGTTTTGTTTAGTTAGATTATAAGATGTTGTGCGAATTTTAAAGACAATCGAGCACAATATGTGGCTTTTAAAGCGGCAAAAGTCAAATCGGGAGTGACATTTATATAGGGGCTATATCTAAATCTGAACCGATCTTACCCAATTTCTGCATAGGTGTTTCTAGTAAGATTATAAGATGTTGTGCCAAATTTAAAGAAAATCGAGTACAATATGTTGTTTGTACAGAGGAAAATTTCAAATCGGGAACGACATTTGTATGGGGGCTATATCTAAATCTGAACCGATTTGACCTATTTTCACCATAGATGTTCTTAGTTTAAATATAAGATGTTTTGCCAAATCTGAAGACAATCTGATACAATATGTGGTTTCTAGAGCGGAAAAAGTCAATTCGGGAGCGAAATTTGTATGGGAGCTATATATAAATCTGAACCGATCTGACCGATATTCACCATGGGTGTTTCTAGTGGAAATATAAGGATATATTGAAACCTGGAACGAAATAGGTGAAATATAAAATGTATAGTTTGGCCAAAATCGGTTAAACTTTTGGGAGCAACATTTGAATTTGGACTATATTTAAATCTGAACCGATCTTACCCACTTTCACCATAGTTTTGTTTAGTTAGATTATAAGATGTTGTGCGAATTTTAAAGACAATCGAGCACAATATGTGGCTTTTAAAGCGGCAAAAGTCAAATCGGGAGTGACATTTATATAGGGGCTATATCTAAATCTGAACCGATCTTACCCAATTTCTGCATAGGTGTTTCTAGTAAGATTATAAGATGTTGTGCCAAATTTAAAGAAAATCAAGTACAATATGTGGTTTCTACAGAGGAAAATGTCAAATCGGGAACGACATTTGTATGGAGGCTATATCTAAATCTGAACCGATTTGACCCATTTTCACCATAGATGTTCTTAGTTTTAAATTTGCCAAATCTGAAGACAATCTGTAACAATATCTGGTTTCTGGAGCGGAAAAAGTCAAATCGGGAGCGAAATTTGTATGGGAGCTATATATAAATCTGAACCGATCTGACCGATATTCACCATGGGTGTTTCTAGTGGAAATATAAGATGTTTTACCAAATCTGAAGACAATCTGATACATTATGTGGTTTCTAGAGCGGAAAAAGTCAAATCGGGAGCGAAATTTATATGGGAGCTATATATAAATCTGAACCGATCTGTCCGATATTCACCATGGGAGTTTCTAGTGGGAATATAAGATGTTTTACCAAATCTGAAGACAATCTGATACAATATGTGGTTTCTAGAGCGGAAAAAGTCAAATCGGGAGCGAAATTTGTATGGGAGCTATATATAAATCTGAACCGATCTGACCGATATTCACCATGGGTGTTTCTAGTGGAAATATAAGATGTTTTACCAAATCTGAAGACAATCTGATACATTATGTGGTTTCTAGAGCGGAAAAAGTCAAATCGGGAGAGAAATTTGTATGGGAGCTATATATAAATCTGAACCGATCTAACACATTTTTACCACAGGTGTTTCTAGTTACAATATAAGATGTTTTGCCAATTTTAAAGAAAATCTGTTGTAATATGTGGTATCTAGAGTGAAAAGAGTCAAATCGGGAGTGAAATTCGTATGGGGGCTATATCTAAATCTGAACCGATTTTCTTCAAATTAAATAGCGTTCGTCCTTATCCCGAAAAACATCGTTGTGCAAAGTTTCATTTGGTTCTGTCTACAATTGCGACCTGTATCGTGATTACAAGAATAGATGGACGGACGGACGGACGGACGGACGGACGGACGGACGGACGGACGGACGGACGGACAGACAGACGGACATTGCTAAATCGACTCAGAAAGTGATTCTAAGACGATCGGTATAATTAACAATGGGTCTATCTCGTTTCCTTCTGGGTGTTACAAACAAATGCACAAAGACATAATACTCTCGTGGAGTGTATAAAAATATTTTTTTAGAGAAAAATAGAAAAAGTTTATTTATAGATATTTTCCACATAGACATTGTTTTCATCCTTTTAAAACTTTTAATTGTTCAGTTGAGTGATAGACCAAATATGACTACAGATGATTTATAGAGTGGACTTGGGACAACCAACATGTAGTGGTCAATGGAGGCAGCAAAATATTTCGTCCCTAAATCAAGTCGTCTGTGAGATAAACGCTCCTGAAAACACACCTAAAAATTATGTTTTTTTTATTTGTTCAATTTTGTCCAATTTAAATTTTCTGAATTAATAGACCCTTGAAAGCACTATAAATATAAATTTTGATTCTTGTCTTAGAGTAACTCTTTGGTCGAATTATTGGACCTTTATAGTATATTTTGTGTTTTTTATAGTGACAACTGAAAACGTTTTCGTATTTGGGGTTAATATTTTATAAAAAATAAATAGTTGCGGTCAATACATTTCGAATGAAGCCTAAATGATAAACAATGGAAGAAAGTGAGAGTTTGAACCTTTTGGCTCTGAAAATACATTCCCTGGATTAAATTATTTCACAAAAATTGAGTCATTTTTCGTATCAAAAGGTATTTGTATTTGCTCGGCAAAATAAAAGACTATTATTTACATTTTCTAAATTTTACATTCAGTAGGTCTCGGACACGAATTTTTTATTATTTTATAATGTAATTAAAAAATTTAAATTCTTTGAAAATGGTCTTATTAAAATATTTAAACAATTGCACAACTAATTACTTATTTTTTGTTTTTCATGTCCCACTGTAAGTCATATCACATTCACTTACAAAAATCCGCATTTCACATTGTTATTACAATTGTTGCTTTTTTCCTTTTGTTTTCTTATAAATAAATCTTATGAAAAACGTATTTCCTTTTAGAAACCAAATGTTTTTGTGATCAGTGAGTGAAAAGTATTCGTTCGATATAACCAGCCAGATATTATAAAATATGACATATAATATACTTACTACGTTAATTAGTAGCAATTGATTTTTGAACTCTTACCTAAAAGGAAAAAAGAAAAAGGCAATGTTGTTAGTTTTAGGCGAAAAAATGTTTTACTAAATAATAATAAATATAATCAAGTAAAAACGGCGTTAAGTTCGGCCGGGCCGAACCTTCCACAAAGAATTGCATTCCATAGAGGCTGTCGATTTTCGTAGAAGTGCAGTAATTTTACAGGAAAATATAAATTATTAAAACAATTTATATTTTCCTGTAATTTATAGCCGAACCAAAATTACATATTAAAAAAATAATTTTATAAATAAATATAGTACTTTTATTATTTAAACCACGCTTTTAAGACAAGGCTACCAATACATTTACATACCGAAATAATACATCAAGTCAATTCAAAAAATAAATATTCTTATATTTGTGTTTTCAAAAAGCTTCAATACCATAAATATTGGTAGAGAATGGGTGTTTCAGTTGGTTGTATTTCCATTCTATTTTAATTCCAAAAGTATAAGTTTTGAAAGTCCATTATCTCACGCACATGTGCAAAATAACCTAACTTCATGATTCAACCAATTTTTGACGTAAAAGTAAGAATTACGAATTTTAAACTTTTTTTGCAGTCAGAGGAATGTATACAAAGAATTCCATGATTCTAGCTGCGGCCATTTGGTTGGTACCATTTTTATCCCCTGTTTCCCATTTTACCATTAACAGTATGACTTTCTAAAATCTCTATATTTTACGTGTCTACGTAATTTGATCATTCTAGCTGTAGTCGTGTAGTTTGTACTATTTTTATCCCTCTGTACCCATTGTATCCTTTGAAAGTACGAATTTGGAAAAAATCTTTTAGTTTTTGTGTCTACGCAGTCAGGGGAATGTATATTCCGAATTTCATGACTCTAGCTGCGGTCATTTGGTTGGTACTATTTATATCCCTTTTCCCATTTTAACCCCAAAAAGTACGGATTTCGAAAAATTCCTTTATTTTACGAGTCTACGTATTCAGAGGAATGTATACTCCGAATTTCATTAATCTAGATGCTGCCGTTTGGTTGGTACCATTTTTATCCCTCTATTCCCATTTTACCCCTTAAAAGTACGAATTTGGAAAAATACATTTATGTTATTTATTTACTCAGTTAGAGGAATGTACACACCGAGTTTCGTGTTTCTAGCTGTTGTCGTTTAATAGGTACAATTGTTATCCCTTTTTGCCCCATTTCACCCCCTATGAATAAAATCGCTTTATGGTGCACGTTTTTGTTGTTATAGGGGAATGCGCATACCCAATATCAAGTAAGTACAAGCAGACATAAAAATATGCTTAAATAGTCTAAAATATTAGGGGTTAATATGGGTATTTTTAGTCCTTGTGAGGGAAAAAATTTTCCCTTTGGGCCAATTTCGCCCAGTTTCAATCCCAACCGATCTACGACTATAAGACGCTTTTATGGAAAATTTGGACATCCTAGCTCCTTTCGTTTAGATGCTAGCGTGCTTTCAACAGACGGACGGACGGGCATGGCTAGATCGTCTTATAATTTTATGACGATCAATAGGGTCTCAGGGAATGACAAAGTTAGTATAACCCCATCCTGGAGGTGGAGGGTATAATAAAAGGAAAATTATACAATTTATAGATTCTATTAGTATTATATTTAAAGCAAGTCCGTATCAACTTAATATTTAATTATGATAGCAATCCATATAATACACATTCAATTGATTCTCTCTGTTTTGATTGGTTTGACAAATTTATTTTACTCAAAATGGGAAGTTTTTATGATATTTCTAGTTTTACGTATAATGAAGTACTCACTTTCAGTACTTCGTCGTTTACATAGTATCTAAAAATTTTATAATTTTTATACACTCCACGAGAGTATTATGTCTTTGTGCATTTGTTTGTAACACCCAGAAGGAAACGAGATAGACCCATTGTTAATTATACCGATCGTCTTAGAATCACTTTCTGAGTCGATTTAGCAATGTCCGTCTGTCTGTCCGTCCGTCCGTCCGTCCGTCCGTCCGTCCGTCCGTCCGTCCGTCCGTCCATCTATTCTTGTAATCACGATACAGGTCGCAATTGTAGACAGAACCAAATGAAACTTTGCACAACGATGTTTTTCGGGATAAGGACGAACGCTATTTAATTTGAAGAAAATCGGTTCAGATTTAGATATAGCCCCCATACGAATTTCACTCCCGATTTGACTCTTTTCACTCTAGATACCACATATTACAACAGATTTTCTTTAAAATTGGCAAAACATCTTATATTGTAACTAGAAACACCTGTGGTAAAAATGTGTTAGATCGGTTCAGATTTATATATAGCTCCCATACAAATTTCTCTCCCGATTTGACTTTTTCCGCTCTAGAAACCACATAATGTATCAGATTGTCTTCAGATTTGGTAAAACATCTTATATTTCCACTAGAAACACCCATGGTGAATATCGGTCAGATCGGTTCAGATTTATATATAGCTCCCATACAAATTTCGCTCCCGATTTGACTTTTTCCGCTCTAGAAACCACATATTGTATCAGATTGTCTTCAGATTTGGTAAAACATCTTATATTCCCACTAGAAACTCCCATGGTGAATATCGGATAGATCGGTTCAGATTTATATATAGCTCCCATATAAATTTCGCTCCCGATTTGACTTTTTCCGCTCTAGAAACCACATAATGTATCAGATTGTCTTCAGATTTGGTAAAACATCTTATATTTCCACTAGAAACACCCATGGTGAATATCGGTCAGATCGGTTCAGATTTATATATAGCTCCCATACAAATTTCGCTCCCGATTTGACTTTTTCCGCTCCAGAAACCAGATATTGTTACAGATTGTCTTCAGATTTGGCAAATTTAAAACTAAGAACATCTATGGTGAAAATGGGTCAAATCGGTTCAGATTTAGATATAGCCTCCATACAAATGTCGTTCCCGATTTGACATTTTCCTCTGTAGAAACCACATATTGTACTTGATTTTCTTTAAATTTGGCACAACATCTTATAATCTTACTAGAAACACCTATGCAGAAATTGGGTAAGATCGGTTCAGATTTAGATATAGCCCCTATATAAATGTCACTCCCGATTTGACTTTTGCCGCTTTAAAAGCCACATATTGTGCTCGATTGTCTTTAAAATTCGCACAACATCTTATAATCTAACTAAACAAAACTATGGTGAAAGTGGGTAAGATCGGTTCAGATTTAAATATAGTCCAAATTCAAATGTTGCTCCCAAAAGTTTAACCGATTTTGGCCAAACTATACATTTTATATTTCACCTATTTCGTTCCAGGTTTCAATATATCCTTATATTTCTTATATTTCCACTAGAAACACCCATGGTGAATATCGGTCAGATCGGTTCAGATTTATATATAGCTCCCATACAAATTTCGCTCCCGAATTGACTTTTTCCGCTCTAGAAACCACATATTGTATCAGATTGTCTTCAGATTTGGCAAAACATCTTATATTTAAACTAAGAACATCTATGGTGAAAATAGGTCAAATCGGTTCAGATTTAGATATAGCCCCCATACAAATGTCGTTCCCGATTTGAAATTTTCCTCTGTACAAACAACATATTGTACTCGATTTTCTTTAAATTTGGCACAACATCTTATAATCTTACTAGAAACACCTATGCAGAAATTGGGTAAGATCGGTTCAGATTTAGATATAGCCCCTATATAAATGTCACTCCCGATTTGACTTTTGCCGCTTTAAAAGCCACATATTGTGCTCGATTGTCTTTAAAATTCGCACAACATCTTATAATCTAACTAAACAAAACTATGGTGAAAGTGGGTAGGATCGGTTCAGATTTAAATATAGTCCAAATTCAAATGTTGCTCCCATAAGTTTAACCGATTTTGGCCAAACTATACATTTTATATTACACCTATTTCGTTCCAGGTTTCAATATATCCTCATACAAATGTCCTTTCCGATATAAAATTTTTTGTCAAACACATACATTTACAGGATACAAAAAACCTTCCCATTTTCACTTTTTCGCCGAATTGAATTGTATTCGGATTGAAAGTGGAGTGTATCATAAAGTCGGCCCCGCCCGACTTTAGCCTTTCCTTACTGGTTTTATAACTACAAATTGGCTCCCCGGTATAAACGCCGTATACCATGTAATACACATCCCTAATTTTATCACACCCGAGGGGACCATCTTCGGGGCCCTATAACTCAAAATCTAATGATGCCATCACAACTTCAAAGCACTGCATCTAAGCATTTGCGAAATTATGGAGCAGAACTTACAGAATTATTTCCAAAATAAATCGATTTTCAAACACTGTCGCTAAGCAATGTATTGTTGACATTATGCTTACCTTTTTAAATGCCCATCCTTTAAAATTTTTATTAAAATGGTAGTTTTCAATAAAAGACTTGTTGCTGTGGTTGTATTTATTTTAAGGCTTTGTGCTGCGACACGAAATATTCCTTATGTTGCTATGTTGATGTGCGTGCAGCTGTGCCCTATGTCTGACCCTTTTCATGTAGTCTATTACTTGTGTAAACCTTACATCCTCAATAAATAGTTTCAATATAAATGTTATTCTAAGGTTTACATTGATATTGAAGGTAATAAATGTTAGAAAAGCAAATCAATAAGGAAATGTATTTGTCGGAACATATGGTCCTTATGTAACCGAAATGTGAGCATGGGGAAGATTTACATTGATTTGCTCTCATTTTGGATATATACAAACAGATACAACATTAACAATTCATGATGAAATAAAGAGTGAAAATAAAATACGAGGTTATCTTTAGATGGTGGGATTGACTGACTGTTCATGAGCTCTTTAAATAGTAGATTTTTATAATATAAATACATTTTTGATCAAGAGAAATTTCATGTTCAAGCAACGAGAAATTTTCGAAGATCTTTCGATTTTGGTGGCAATCTGCTGATCATGTTTGGTACTGCAATATATTATGTTATACGAGGATTTCTATATTTTACTAATACTAATTGCTTATAGGCGTCAAATGATGACCACAAAACGTTCTGAATAGGTTTTGGCCAAAAATGTTCAGCTTTCCCTTGGAAATAGTAGGTGGGTCACCTAACAATACTTAGGGTTGTCAAGGCTCACAGTACAAGCAGTGACCATCGTAAACAAATAAAAAAGGTATAATAAAATGTACCACAGTTTGGATGGAATATCAGGTATCGTTATCGTTTCCAATGAAAAACAATCTCCCGGTCATACTCTGTGTATCTACCAAAGAAAGAACTTAAACATTAACTTATCTGGGGCCAAAGGCAAACCAAATGTTGAGAAAAAATCCCAACCATATCTGGTTTACCGCAATTACCAAACTCCGCCCGTATCATGTACACGGTACAGGTGTACTTTTACAAAATTATAAATGTCCATCATCAATTTTATTGATGCGTTGCGATAACAATAAAAAGCTAGAAAAATATATCTTAATATGTATGAATGGACACTGAGCACATAAAAACAACACACGAACATATGTATATGTGTTTGGGAATTTGTATTAAGTCCTTTAAAAAGGACATACATGTGAACATTATCCTGCCTCCAGAAAAGCTGTTTATCCAGGTGCCGCATTGAGTAAACTCAGTCCTTTTTCTGGCTTTACGGGGAAAACTGGATGCCTATATAAATATATGCATGACCACAGGAATGCATGACAAGTCAAAGCGATTAACTCCTTTTGAAAGATAACATAAATAAAGTAAAACTATAAAAAATTAGCAAAATAAATAAAATAAAAAAATAAATGTGAAATAAAAAATGTGTAAAATAAATGAAATAAGAAAAATAAATTAAATGAGTAAAATTCGTAAAATAAAAATAATAAAATAAAACAAAAAATAAATAAAAACAAGTAAGGAAGATTAAATTCGGCCGTGGCCGACTATATGATACCCTACACCTAGTCAATATACCCTGTGGTGTAGGGTATAAAAAGGTCGTAACATTTGAACCGGCTATATATATACTACAAATTTCATGCTTCTATCTGTATTTGTGAATAAAATTGAACACAAAAATATCATGTTTTTGATCATTTCGTAAATATAATATAAGTTCATACAATTTTAATTAAATATTTTCATTTATGTAAACTCCAAATTTGAGAAGTGTATTTGAACTTTAGTCGCAGACGTATATATATTTTCGGCTTCAATCACGTTTATAATTGTTGTAGATTAAGTACTAAGTACTGACACTCACTAATCAAATGTATGTAATTAAAAAATCAAAGCTGTTTTGATTATAAAAATACTAGCTGAACCCCCGCCCGCTTCGTCAGGCAGAAAAACAGACGGAAATTAAAATCAGGTTTCATAGTGTTTTTTCTTGTGATCGGTAATACATGTACCACTTATAATCAATGGCTATGTTCATGGAGAATATTGAATAACAGAACTTTAGTTTACGACGAAAAAAGGAAGAATTGTCAAATATCAAATTTATTTTAGGTAGAGTGTGATTCTCCACCTTTCCATAACCAAAACAATGAACTTCCTACGTAAGAAGAACTTACTTAATCGAATAGCTGGAATTCAAATGTACTAAATTCAAAATACATAGAAAGTCAATCAAACTGTTCACTAATCAGACAACACAAAAACTAAAAAATTAATATAATTTCCGTTTTCTTTACTTAAGTCAGCTTCGAATGGGAGGTACCACGCTCACTTTTCCAATTCCGCCATTTTTGGCATAACTACGCATATTGATGCTAGATGCACTTACATAAAATTTCAGCACTCTAGGTGTCCTAGAACTGACAATATTCTAGATTGGGTTTTAACTTCGTATGGGAGGTGCCACGCCACTTTTCCAATACCGCCCATTTTTGTCAAAACTGTGCAGACTAACAATTAGTGAACTTTCACAAAAATTCAAGGCTCTAGCGGCAACAGTACACCGAATATGCTAATTTATAAAAAACGAATAAAACCCCAATTTGTGTGGGAGGTGCCACGCCCACTGAAAATATCAACAATTTATATAGCCTATTTTCACCACCGGTTCAGCATGAACATACTGTGAAAATTTTAAGAAGATCGGTTCAG
Source organism: Polietes domitor (assembly GCA_947397865.1). Taxonomy (NCBI): domain Eukaryota; kingdom Metazoa; phylum Arthropoda; class Insecta; order Diptera; family Muscidae; genus Polietes; species Polietes domitor. Next base: position 212,198,901 of record OX377618.1, read on the forward strand.
TAGTTTAGGCTGCTATAAAGAACAAACAAACACAGATTCATTTTTATATATATATAGATAAATAAGAAAAAAATACAAATTATTTTTAAAAATGATTTTTTTGAACTATAATTTAAACTATAATAATTGTTGAAAAAAATATATATTTGTATCCGATGCCAGAAAAGTGTTAAACTTTTTTAAAAAATATTTATTTTCGATCCACCCTAATGTGTATTTTTGAATATCGGGAAATGCTTTTTTCTTCAAAATATCAAAAAGTATTTGTGTGATTACTTTACATAGAATAATGTTAATAAAATGAAATTAATGAAATAAAAAATCATAAATAAAATAAATTAACTGCAAAATGAATAAAATAAATAATAAGTAAATTAAATAAATAGTAATAAAGTAAAGTAAATAAAAAGTAAATTCAAAAAAATAAGTAAAATGAGTTAAATTAATAAAATAAATAAAGTTAATAAAATAAAAAATGAAAAATATAAGAAAATACTTTAAATACAATAATTAATATTAATAAAATATATAAAATAAATCAAACAAGGTATAAAAGCAAAAAAATTAAAAAAATTCAGAAAGAGACAAATAAGTTTAATAAGTAAACAAAATAAAAATAATGATATAAACACAATATTTAAAATATATAAATTGAATAAAATATATAAAATAATGAATAAATAAAATAAATTAAAAAATATAAAAAAATAAATTAAAATAAAATAAATTAATTAAAATAAAATACAATAACTAAAATAAATAGAATATACATAATGAATAAAATATTTAAAATAGATGATACAAAAAAATAATAAAATTAAAAAAAAAAATAAAATATATAAAATAAGTATATCTTAAAATGAGTAAAATTAATAAAATGAAATAAAATAAAGTCAATAAAATAATGAATCAAATAAAAATAATAATAAAATAAATACAACATTTAAAATAAAGTTAATAAAATATTTATTAAGTAAATCAAATAAAAATAATATTAAAATAAATACAATATTAAAAATAAAGTAAACAAAATATTTATTTATTTAAATATAATGATAAAATAAATAAGATGATTAAAATTTTCACGAATCGTCATAAAAATCCCCTATAATTCCCTAATCAAATCGTATCTTTATAACGCAGTTTTCCCCAAATTGTGTTTACGTTTTCGGGTAGTTCGAAAACAGCTAACTTTTGAGGTTGCATCACGACTTGCGTAGAACATCTTTTCACCTAGACGGGTTTTATCCACTAGTTCTAATTCATAGTCTCAGTCCCACAGCACGTTTTATTTGAACTCCAACATGGTAGATACAAGGGCATGTCCCTATCATCTTCATATATCTTGGCGTCCTTATATATAATTACTTCTTGGGTCGCCGCTGGATATTTCAATGTGTTGAAAAGCACCACCACGTATATAAGTAAAATAAAAATAAGTTAGTCCTTTTGACCTATGATAGCTTCGTACATGTAGTTGTTTGTTTGTGCGCGTCTGAATGGGATATATGTATGTACAACTCAATTTGTTAGCAATCAAGCGGAAAATTGTTTAAGAATCATCGTTATCGCTCTGTCAATCCCAAATTATATGGATTTCATTCGTAGCCGGCAATAGTCCCGGAATTTATAGACTGTGAAAAGACGGAATTTGTGAAAAATGACAAATGCATGAACTCAAGTGTCCTCTGTTATACAATTTTCCGATATACGATGACAAATTAAACTAATTTATTTTCAAGTACAATATTGGGATAACTGACACTTGAGCACAATTGAAATTCATCATTGTTATTGAACGAAAAGTATTCGTACACTAGAGTGTGGATGTGTGGATGGGTGGCTGTGTGACAGACGAACTCTATTATTTATCTGGCGACTCCATGTTGTATGAAGGATTGTAGCTGCAGATAGCACGTTGTTGAGAAAAACTGTGTGCCAACGCAACACCAAAAACATTCATTAAACTTTTTTGTGACTGGACAAGAAAAACGTTTCCGTAGGTCATCATTGAAATGGATGGCCATCATTTGGAAAATGTGTTTTTTAGGAGTCTGGAAATAATGTCGGACATTTAAAATATTCTCATCGTCGTTATCGTTGCAAACATCATGAAATATAAACGCCACATCAAATATATTTGATTGCTCACACTTATTTCCATTTGTATGAAGAAGCTTGTTAATAGATTGTGCTGGACGTTTTGAGGAAACCGGTTCGAGATTCTTTGGGTTATTGAAAAAAAAGTTTTTGGCAAATTAATCTTTATTAAATAGAAAATAAGTTGAGCTAAAAGAACAAATCTATGAAAAATTTTCATTCATTTCAGAGCTGTTAAGTAATGATTAGTAATCGTAATCATTAGTAATTAGATTACTTTTTTTAAAGTAGAAGTAATGATTACAATACGATTACATTCAGTTTTTTACGTTTAGTAATTGATTACGATTACAAGTAATCAAAAAATAATCAGGATTACTTGCGATTACTGAAAAATAATCAAAAGTAATCAAAAATGAGTTCGACTACTTTTGATTACTTTTGACTATTTTAGATTACTTTTGATTTTTTGTGATTACTTTTGATTCTCGCGAAATCGGTATGAGAGTCATAGTAGTCTGTTCGTCAAAACTTTTGACTTTTCAATATATGTCAGTTTTGATTTTTTCTGTTCTCGTTCTTTTGCCAGCTAAAACCGAAAGGTAACGGTAATCGCAAGTAATCTTGATTATTTTTTGATTATTTGTAATCGTAATCAATTAGTAATCAGAAATTGTTGAATAGTGGATTATATAATCATTACGATTCTTTTTAAAATGTAATGTAATTGATTACTAATCGTAATCGAAATTTAACAGCTCTGATGAAAATATACATATAGACATTAGGCTGGGTCGCGCTCCATACAAATGGAAAACAAATTTCCAGTCTCCCCACGAAAATAAAGTTTGGATTGTTTAAGGATGATTTACAAAAGATTTCGTTCCCAGATCAAGCCATCTGTGAGCTAAACGCTCCTAAAAATACCTCTAAAAGTCATGTTTGTCACGTGTATTTTTTTTGCGCTGAAACTTTAATATAAATTTTGATTCTTGTCTTAGAGTTACTTTTTGGTCGAATTATTGGACCTTTATAGTATTTTTTATAGTGACAAGTGAAAAATATTTTCGTATTTGGTATTGGTATTTAAAGAAAATTAATAGCTGCACCAAATACCTTGCGAATGATGCCTAAATAATGAAAATTGGAATGAAATTGACGCCGCAGCGCTCATTTTTGTAAAAAGAGCTTGGAAATGTTGGCTCTGAAAAACCGTATCCTGTATGCAATTATTTTACAAACATCTAGTGATGTCAGTGACGTAATTTTTCGTCCCATATTCATTATGTAGACATCATTCGAATTGAATCCTTCTATTTATTTTAAATAACACCTCTTACAAAATGTTTCCAAGAAATATGTATTTTTAAATATTACTATGAATAACCACAAAAAATCAATATAAACGTCCAATAATACAACCAATAAGTTATTCTAAGACAAGAATAGAAATTTTTTATTTAAAGTGCTTTCAAGGGTCTATTAATTCAGAACAAAAATTGGACAAAAATGCAACATAAAAAAATTACACGGAAAAAACGCGATTTTTAAAGGTGTTTTCAGGAGCGTTTAGCTCACAGATAGCTTGACCCACTGACGAAATATTTTGCAGATCATCATTAAACAATCCAATCTTCATTTCTGGGGGGGTGGCCGCTTCAAAGTATATTCGTATTTATTATCCTAATATACATATGTTCTTCAAGTATGTTCAAAAAGTAAATATAAGGTAGCAATATTAAAAAATATACTAAAATTTTGTGTTATTGGGGATATTTTCAGCCCCTAATAGGGAAAAACTTTATCCTTCTTGCCCAATTTCAATAGTCACAGGAGTCTAGACATCAAAATCAAAATGCGTGCTCTGTTAAGAAAGTCCATTTATGGTCAGTTTAATCGACCCCCTGAAGCGGCTATTCGGGCTATTGTGACTAAATTTCGCACCAAATTTACATTGTTGGACATTAAACCACCAACACGCTTACGTAGAGTGCGAACTGAAGAAAATATCGCAGCTGTATCGGCCAGTGTTAATGATGACCAACAATTATCGATTCGTCGCCGTCCGCAGCAATTGGGCCTCTGTTACTCTAAAACGTGGAAATGCCAAAATTGGACTAAGCGGATGGACCATTTGAGGCGCAGTCAAGGTCAATATTTGCATGAAATAAACTTCAAACATTAAATTATATGGACCGTACTATCGATTCAAATAAAGATTTAATGCATTTTTCTGAATTTTATGTATTTTTTTTGAAAAATCACCCTTTTTTAAGAAATCACCCTTTATATCCGTTTCTTTAGTATCATTTATCATTTCGTGATTTCAACTTCACCCTTTTCGTTGGCATCATGTTTATCCCTCTTTTCCCATTTAAAATTCCTTTTATCTCACGTGTCTACGCAATGTGTTGTTAGCTGTTATAAATATTTGTAGCTGTTGTCTTTTGACTCATACCATTTTCTATTCCTTTTTGCCCTATTTAATTTTGGAAATTGAAAAATTGTAACACCCTGGCGTGCAATCTTGCTTTCAGCACACAGACGGATATGTCTAGAATGTTACCGAATTTGATCCAAGACAAACGCACCACAAATGAATATTGCTTACAGCGACATTGCTTTTTAGCAAGCAGTTTCTAAACGCAGTTAAGGAAAATATGTCGTGTCATAAAAATCGGTCACATATATTGTGATACCGCCCATCAAATAACACCTGCGAACAGTATGACCAAGATGAAAACATTTTAAAATCTATAGCTGGGGATGAGTCGATGCTACAAAAATATGTTTGTTCAGCAGATATAACAAATAAAGATTAATATGCTTTTATCTCTCAGAAATTATCTTAATTATAAATTCTTGAATTTAATACAAAATCAATTTATCTTAACTTGTTGCATCCTTTATCACAAATATGTAATATAATTAACAATTGAATTTATGTATTTATTTTTAGATCTAAATCACACAATTTTAATAAAAAGTTAAATTTGACAAATGTCAAATAACGACAATCGTTTATAACGACCGAATTTCATCGGTCCCTTGAATGACATTATAATCAATTTCGACTGTACGCATAAAGATTGTTTCCTACTGTGTTATGGGAAAAAACGAAAAGTCCAAAGTTCCAAAAATGCTTCCAAAACAGAGAAAAGTATTTTACTCCATAACATATTACAATTAGTTAAAAAAGAAGATAAAACGGCATAAATTGCATTCTGAAGAATTATTCTTTTAAACATTTACAGAAAGTGTTTTGCCTTTCCTGTAAAATTTTAAATATTGGAGCATTTACACTTTTTTAAGAAATGTAAATGGAATTTAAGTTCAATACCGTGGAATCTAATTCATAGTGCATTACTGGTCCGTGCAAATTTTGGTATGGAAACATCAATGGTCTATACTTCTCAAAAAGGGACTGGTTGGCGCTTGGTATCGTGACATGATAGCTAATTGTTTCTGATCATAAACAGGTTTTTCTGTCAAAATTCGATGATATTCATGTGGATGACGACACATGGTTTCAATAAAACGGTTTAGGGTTTATATCATGGTTGCTGATCGGTTGGGATTGAAAGTGGGCGAAATCGGCCCAGAGGAAAATTTTTTTCCCTCACAAGGACTGAAAATACCCCTAATATTTTGAGTATTTCAGCCTGCTTTTTGTACATATCTGCTTGTATTTACTTGATATTTGGAATGAACATTTCCCTTATAGCATAAAAGCGCATCATAAAGTGATTTTTATTCGTAGGGGACGAAATGGGGCAAAAAAGGGATAAAAATGGTACATATTAAACGATAACAGCTAGAAACACGAAATTTGGTGTGTACATTCATCTAATTGAGTAGATACATAATGTAAAAGTATTTTTTCCAAATTCGTACGTTTAAGGGGTAAAATGGGAATAGAGGGATAAAAATGGTACCAACCAAACGGCTGCATCTAGAATAATGAAATTCGGTGTATACATTCGTCTGATTGCGTAGACATGTAAAATAAACGGATTTTTTGGAAATTTTTACTTTTTGGGGTTAAAATGAAAAAAGGGGATACAATAGTACCAACCAAATGACAGCAGCTAGAGTCGTGAAATTCAGAGTATACATTCCTCTGACTGCATAGACACGAAAAATAAAAGTTTTTTTTAAATTCGTACTTTCAAGAGATATAATGGGTACAGAGGGATAAAAATAGTACCAACTAAACGGCTACAGCTAGAATGGTGAAATTCAGTGTGTATATTCCTTCAATTGCGTAGACACGTAAAATAAAGAGATTTTAGTAAGTCGTACTCATAAGGTGGTAAAATTGGAAAATGGGATAAAAACGGTATCAACCAAATGACTGCAGCTAGAATCATGGAATTTGGTGTATACATTCCTCTGACTGCATAGACACGCGAAATAAAAAGATTTTTCCAAATTTGTTCTTTTTACTTTTACAGCAAAAATGGTTAAATCATGAAGTTAGGTTATTTTGCACTATGTAAGTGAGATAATGGATTTTCAAAATGTGTACTTTTGTAATTAAAATAGAATCCAAATACAACCCACTGTAGCACCCGCTATCCACCAATATTTGTGGAATTTAAGCTTTAAGTAAGAATATTTACTTTTTGAATTGACTTGAAGTATTATTTCGATATGTAAACGTATTGGTAGCATTGTAATTAAAATATTATATTTATTTATTATTTTGTCAAAGAGGAGGGTATATAAAGTTCGGCCCCGCCGAACTTAACGCTGTTTTTACTTGTTTATATTGTATTCTTCTTTTGAATATCAAGTGTAAAAAAGGAAATGGACGATTATTAAAAACCCGAAATTGGTTGCAGACTTTACATCTCTATGAAACACCCCGCAGCTGTTGAGCTTGTTGTACACTTATCACTGCATTTACAAATATTCAAGTAATAACTTGAAGTAATAAAACAATTTAATGGTCGCAAAAAAGCAATTTGAATAAATCTTCTATTTGTTTGTACTTTTTTTAAATACTAGGTGAAAATTACAGAAAAATACACTTTTGCAGGGAGGGGAAAATTGTGACCGCCGTGTATTTAAATTGATAAAAGTGGCACTATTCGTATCAAATTTGATTTATATAGTAATTTATGTTAATTTATATATTTAAGTTGTGGGTGGTATTATGGTGCTGATTTGAAACAAATTCAACAACAAATGTCCACTAAGATTATTCGTAAATTTATAATAAAAATTTAATGTATCAATTATAACACCGTGCGACAGTACTTATAGGGGCTAAACAACACAATATACACGTGAAAGTAGACGTTGTACATAGAAAAACTGAGTACACAGCAGATCCAATGAAAAAATATACAATTGTCGCACGGTGTTATCACACAAATAACACTGTACAACACAGTTTCTGGTACATTGAATTGACGTTTGGAAAGTTTACCTCCTAAACTATGTAGAGGGGGGTCCTGACTGCCCCTTTTCTGATTCTTCTCTTTAACGCTCTAACTCTACAATGGATTTTTTAATTTGTACTATTACTAGAAAATCGAAGGGGTGGGTGTGGTGTGAAATGGTGCCACCGAACGGCACACTGTGGTTCCAAATCGATTTTTATACCCTCCACCGCCAGGATGGGGGTATACTAACTTTGTCATTACTTTTGTAACACCTTGAAATATCGACCCGAGACCCTATAAAATATATATATTCTTGATCGTCATATAATTTAAGACGATCTAGCCATGTCCGTCTGTTGAAAGCACGCTAGCATCTAAATGAAAGGAGCTAGGACGTCGAAATTTTCCATAAATGCGTCTTATAGTCGTAGATCGGTTGGGATTGAATCTGGGCGAAATCGGCCCAAAGGGAAACATTTTTCCATCACAAGGACTAAAAATACCCGCACTAACCCCCAATATTTTAGAGTATTTAAGCATATTTGTTATCTCTGCTTGTACTTACTTCGTATTGGGTATGCGCATTCCCCCTATAACAAAAACGTGCATCATAAAGTGATTTTTATTCGTAGGGGGTGAAGTAGGGCAAAAAGGGATAAAAAAGGTACATATTAAACGACAACAGCTAGAAACATGAAATTCGGTGTGTACATTCCTCCAATTGAGTAGATAAATAATATTAAATAATTTTTTCTAAATTCGTACTTTTAAGGGTTAAAATGGGAATTGAGGGATATAGTACCAAACAAACGGCACACCTAGAATAATGATACGGTGTATACATAAAATAAAGCGATTTTTTCGAAATTCGTACTTTTTGGGGTTAAAATAGAAAAAGGGGATAAAAATAGTACCAACCAAATGACCGCAGCTAGAGTCATGAAATTCGGAGTATACATTCCCCTGACTGCATAGACACGAAAAATAAAAGTTTTTTTTTTAATTCGTACTTTCAAGGTATACAATAGTTACAGAGGAATAAAAATAGTACCAATTTAACGACTACAGCCAGAATGATGAAATTAGGTGTGCGTAGACACGTAAAATAAAGAGATTTTAGAAAGTCGAACTCTTAAGGGGGTAAAATAGGAAAATTGGTATAAAAATGGTACCAACCAAATGGCCGTAGCTAAAATCATGGAATTCGGTGTATACATTCCTTTCACTGCATAGACAAGCATAATGAAAAGATTTTTCGTACTTTTTACTTTTACTGTAAAATGTGGTTGAATCATGAGGTTAGGTTTTTTGCACTATGTACGTGAGATAACGAATTTTCAAATGTTGTACTTTTGTAAGTGAAATGAAATGGAAATAAACCCACTATCTACCAATATTTATGGTAATTACGCTTTTTGCAAATATAAATATAAGAATATTTATGTTTTGAATTGACTTGAAGTATTATTTCGATATATATAGTGTAAACGGTAGCCTTGCCTTGAAATAATAAAAATAATATATATGAAAGAGTTGCGTTACTGACTGACTGAATGACTGACTGACTTACCATTGACCAGCCCCAGACTAAACGGCTGAAGCTAGGGTCATGAAATTTTCAGGGTAGTTCCCAAATATGACGTAGACGTCGACTAAGAAAGGGTTTTTCGTACTTTTAGGGGGTAAAATGGCCCAAAAAGGGATAAACATCGAACCTTCGTCCTGACTAAACGGCAGTAGCTAGACACGTGTAATTCGGTGTGTTCCTTGCACCGACAAATAGGGATTTTTCGAAATTTGTACTTTTATGGGGCGAGCGGTACAAAAAGGGATAAAAATGGTACCAACTAAAGTATTACAGCTAGAATCGTGAAATTTAGTATGTAAACTCCTCTGACCATATAGAAGCGCAGTAAAACTGGATTTTTCGAAATTTGTACTTTTAAAGATCGAGCGGGACAAAAAGGGATAAAAATGGTACCAACTAACGTATTACAACTTGAAATTTAATATGTAAATTCCTCTGACCGTATAGAAACAAAATACAATTGGATTTTTCGAAATTTGTACTTTTAAGGGGCGAGCGGGACGAAAAGAGATAAAAATGCTGTACAATCCTTTAAAGGGGGATACGGGACAACAAAGAATGAATGTGTTACCAAATAATGTGCATATTTTTAAGGGGAATCAAAAACACATGTTACCTATAGTGATTTTTCAAAATGTGTACTTTTTGGGAAAGAGGTGCAAAAAGTTATAAACTGGCTGGTTGAATCTAGAAACATGAGATCGAGGATATAAAAAGTTTTGTAATTTTTTGTTCAAAGGCTGGTAGTAAATTATACATACGAAGTAGTTCAGCTAAAATAGTGCTTATCGACGAGCACATTCATTTTACTGTGTGTGAGTGCTAGCTAATAGGAGGTTTCTAAATAACTATTTTAGATTTATCTATATCCACCACAAGAAAATTAAATAAATACTATCCAAAAACAGAGACGGAAAAATTAACAAATAACTGGCTTTTTCGCGTGCGAAGCAGCGGGTACTGCTAGTTTATTTATAAAATTATATATTCAATATTTGTATTTGGTTTGGCTATATTAAAAAAATGCGTATTTTCCTGTAATATTACTACACTTCTACGAAAATCGACAGCCTCTGTGGAATGCAATCCATGGTGGTGGTTATATAAAGTTCGGCCCGGCCGAACTTAACGCCGTTTTTACTTGTTTTGAATTAATTCTCTAACTTTTTAACGGAAAGAGTTATTTCCCATGATTAGAGCAGAGGTGTTTTCCAGACAATTTGTAAAAAAAAGTACAATTGGAAGTATATTTTGCACAGAAATAGAATATCTATAAAAATGTGCTTACATGTACAACAATTAGTTCAAAATATACTTGAAGAAAGAAGAAAAAATATCATATATTTTTGGAGATTTTGACTTTGTATCTTGAACGTTGCGATCTCAATATTAGCCTTATTTTCATATTATTTATATTGTTCGATTGCAAACATTCGGAATAACTCCTCTACTCGCTGGATGTGTAATTTCGTCCTGATAAATCTTTCAGTTCAAAAGATAGAGAATTAATTCACAAAAAAACGATTTGGAACCACATTCATGTGATGAGATGAATGTGTTTCCAAATTCATACTCTTGGGGTGAAAATGCTAAAAGGGGACAAACAACCGACTGTAGCTACAATCTTGGCCTCTTGATGGTCTCGACGTAAAATTGGACATTTATTTATTTTTTTCAGTACTATAACAATGAAACTTCACTATTTATTTAAAACAGTAATAATAAACTAAAATTGAAATTTGCATACAAATTATCATAATTTTCCTAATATGGTACTGCGCTTCTATTCGACAGACCATAATCGAAGTGCAATGTACTTGGTTCATTTCGGTCGAACTTAACGCCTTTTGACTTGTTTTCTATTTGTAATGTATGGACGGTGTAACCAAATTCGTTATCGGACAATTCATGTTTATATAAATTGGTTTGTAGACTTAACGTATATTAAAATTTATACCGAAGATTTAATATATCAATGCCTTTGGCAACATAATTCCTTTAAACCAAATAAGATATTTACGAAATGCTGATCAGCAATTTAACTGTTGTTTGCACACAGTGTGAACACCACACCTGTTTATCCGCTGAACATATGGCTTACAAAGACAAACATGGTCGTGTGATATTCGTATTATTTTAGCAGTAACATCGAATACCGTCTGTGACCTTTTGCAAATACATAAATTAGAGGAGATGTCGCAATTACTTCCAATCACTATTATACGAGATTAATTTATCGTCTACTCTACTGCCAAAACTTAAGTACAATAGGGCGTATCGGAGAAGAACAAATCAATATTAAACAACAAAGAAACCCCTAAGGTCGGGCAGAGTTGATTATATGATACCCTCAGCTAGATGTTTTAGAATATCAGCGAAATGTACCTGTCTGTAAAAGTCGCGATTCGAAATGTGTGATTTTATTCTATATCAATTTTTGGTTTCTATTATATTTATATGGACCCATATGAATACTTCACTTCATTTAGTACGAATAATTCAATGCTAGATGTAACAAATATTTAGTTCGTCAGAAAAAGGCAAAATGGGAAGGACATTTGAGCATCATTTAGTTAAGCATATAGTCGTGGGTATATTATTTCATTTTTATTTTTCGATTTTTTTTAATGAAACATTACAATACACCTAAAGGGTGTAGTAAGATTAGACTAGTTCGAACTTAAATCCAATTTCAAATGTTTAAAATCAATCATTTCGCCAGTCAGTTTATCAAATCGAGTTGTCCTCCAACGATATGACCTAATGTGCAGAGAGTTCAAATAAACACATACATATATATATATATATATACCTGAATACCAAATTGCTGTCTGCAGCTGCGTCCGTATAAATTAAGATAAATTTGTTTTGTGGTAATGAAGATTTAGAGAAAATCTTCAACAATCCTTTGTCACTTTTTTGGAGAAGGGTTATTTTGGTGTATGTGCTGTGTTGCTGCTGCCACTTTGGATTGTGTCTAGAGCAACAAAGGCAGTTCGAGTAAATATTGTTCTAGGATAAATCAATTTCATTTTTGGCTAAATAATTTAAATGGTAGAGTACAAATATAAATATTTAATTAGGAGCACATAAATATTGGCCAGCCATTAATGTCGTCGTTGCTGTGGTATACTGGAAAATAGGAAAATGTCTGTTGATATTGTAAGTAAGTAGTCTATTTGATGTCTATCCCAAAATGGACACGTCATTGAACTCACATTAAACTGCTGAATTCAGTTAGGATTTTTTCTATTTTTTCCTTTCATAGAAAAAAATATGTTTTTAATATTTTCGGACTAAACACATTCATTTTATAAGTCAGTCCGATTATGCTTGTTCTATGTAAAAACAAGTAAGGAGAGGCTAAAGTCGGACAATCCACTTCCTATCTCATTACAATTCAATTCTGTAAAAAAGTGAAATCGGGAAGGATTTTTGTACCCTGTAAATGTATGTGTTTGACAAAAAATGTCAAATCGGAAAGGACATCTGCATGGGGGTATATTGAAACATGGAACGATGTGTCCCGCTTTCGCCATGTATGTTTATAGATGAAATATAATATGTAAAGTTTGGCCTAAATCGGTTTAACATTTGGGAGCAACATTTGCATATATATATATAAATTTATATCTAAATCTGAACCGATCTTAGCCACATTCACCATGGGTGTTTTCAGTTGAATTATAAGATGTTGTGGCAAATTTGAAGCAAATCGAGTGAAATATGTGGTTTATAAAGCGCAAAAAGTCAAATCGGGAGCGACATTTGTTTTGGGGCTATATCTAAATCTGAACCGATCTGATCGATTTTCACCATAGCTGTTTCTACTTCAATTATAGGGTACTGTGCCAAAGTTGAAGCAAATCAAGTGAAATATGTGGTTTCTAGAGCGGAAAAAGTCAAATCGTGAGCGACATTAGTATATCTGAACCGATATACCCATGTTCACAATAGCTGTTTCTACTTTAATTATAGGGTACTGTGCCAAAGTTGAAGCAAATCGGATGAAATATATGGTTTCTAGAGCGCAAAAAGTCAAATCGTGAGCGACATTTGTATGGGGGCTATATCTACATCTGAACCGATTTACTTCATATTAAATAGCATTCGTCCTTGATCCACAAAACTTATTTGCGCCAATTTTTGCTAAGATCGGACTATAATTGCGACCTGTAATTTGATTACAACAATATTTAATTTGATTTATTATACAGATCGGCTTAGAATCACTTTCTGAGTCGATTTAGCAATGTCTGTCCGTCTGTTGAAAGCACGCTAGCATCTAAACGAAAGGAGGTGGGCGTCCAAATTTTCCATAAATACGTTTTATAGTCGTAGATCGGTTGGGATTGTAACTGGGCGAAATTGGTCCAAAGGGAAACAAAATTCTCTCACAAGGACTGAAAATACCCATAATAACCCTAAAATTTTAGAGTATTTAAACATGTTTTTCCAATATGTCTACTTGTAAAGGGTGATTTTTTAAGAGCTTGATAACTTTTTTAAAAAAAAAAAACGCATAACATTTACTTTTTGAAGATAATTTCATTTAAATGTTGACCGCGGCTGCGTCTTAGGTGGTCCATCCGCTTAGTCCAATTTTGGCATTTCCACGTTTTTGAGTAACAGAGACCCAATTGGTGCGAACGGCGACGAATCGAAAATTGGTGGTCATCATTAACACTGGCCGATACAGCTGCGATATTTTCTTCAGTTCGCACTCTACGTAAGCGTGTTGGTGGTTTAATGTCCAACAATGTAAATTTGGTGCGAAATTTAGTCACAATAGCCCGAATAGCCGCTTCAGTGGGTCGATTAAACTGACCATAAAATGGAAGCGCGCAATGAACTTTCTTAACAGAGCACGCATTTTGATAATAAAATTCAATAATTTGCAAGCGTTGTTCGTATGTAAGACGATTCATGATGAAATGTCAAAGCATACTGAGCATCTTTCTCTTTGACACCATGTCTGAAATCCCACGTGATCTGTCAAATACTAATGCATGAAAATCCTAACCTCAAAAAAATCACTCTTTAGTTACTTGATGTTGGCGCATCTCACCTGCAACAAAAACGTGCACCATAAAGTGATTCTTATTCGTAGGGGGTGAAATGGGGCAAAGAGGGATATAAATGGTACATATCAAAAGACAACAGTTAGAAACACGAAATTCGGTGTGTACATTCCTCTAATTGAATAGATACATAATATAAAAATATTTTGTCCAAATTCGTACTTTTAATGGGTAAAATGGGAATAGAGGGATTAAAATGGTACCAACCAACCGGCTGCACCTAAAATTATGAAATTCTTATTGCGTAGACACGTAAAATAAAGACATTTTTCGAAATTCGTAATTTTTGGGCTTAAAATGGAAAAAGGAGATACAAACTGTACCAACCAAATAACCGCAGATAGAGTCATGAAATTCGGAGTAAATAGGCCATGAAATTCGAAAAGAAAATAGGTTTTTCCAAATTCATACTTTCAAGGGATACAATGGGAACAGAGGAACAAAAATGGTACCAAACAAATGGCCTCTGACTGCATAGACACACAAACTAAAAAGATTTTTCCAAATTCGTACTCTTTTTACGACAAAAATTGGTTGAATCATAGAATTACGTTATTTTGCACTATGTACGTGAGATAATGGATTTTCAAATTTTGAATTTTTGGAATTAAAATTGGTTGAAGATACAACCAATTGTAGCACCAACTATTTATGCAATTTAATCTTTTTTGTCATATATTTACTTTTTGAATTGACTTGAAGTATTATTTCGATATTTATATATATACAGAGTTACAAGCCGAACCAGAATTATCGGCGGCGGCGTCGCTACCCAAAATGGGTCGGCGGCTTCCGGCTGATTTTCCGGCTCGTTTTGTCATTCGATCACCCCTATTTATTTGGCAAATTTGGGAAAAGGGAAGGAAAAATTTGTATTGGTTTTTAATACATTTTCTTTTATTTTTTGGCAAGTTGTTCAATATTCGTTAATATTTGCCAACATTAGTCATTATTTACATAATTTCATATTATTATCCCATACATTTATTTTTTGGGATTGGGAATCCATTCCCAAAATGTATAGTATGTATGATTTTTTTAAATATTTTTGCAATTACAACTTTGCATGTGAGGCATATTTCACCAGACATCTTGAATATCATAATCATCATATATTGGGATACCAAATTCAAAGAAATATACATATTTCACAGTAGTTGGTTGTCTAAGTCGACAGTTATATTTTCTTTTGTAATTTTAAGTGGGTTGTCTATTTTGGTAGTGAGAGTTAACGGAGTTAGAACTCCGTCATGTCTCGGCGGCGTGGTTGAAGTCGATGTGAGCCGATGATATCGGCGGCGGCGGTTTGTCGGCTTAAAATCGGTCGGCTTGTATCTCTGTATATATATATATACTAGCTGAACCCCGCCCGCTTCGCCAGGCAAAAAAAAAAAACAAATGGTTAAATTACGTTCCAATTTTCAGCCTTCTAGCTCTCAATAACACTTTTGCCACGCCCACTCCACCCACAAAATGAAAATCCAAAATACACCATCAAATTCATCTTTGTAATGGTCAGTAATATATACGTTACAATTTTCAGCATTCTACCTAAAAAACACTATTTATTATTTATTATTATTATTTATTTATTTATTTGCCAACTTTGCACACAAAACGAAATTCCAAATATTGGCATCAAATTGATGTTTCTCGTGGTCAGTAATATATGTACCAATATTCAGCCTTCTAGCTCCCAAAAACACTATTGCCACGCCCACTCCGCCCACAAAATGAAAATCCAAATTTCGGCATCATATTTATCATTCTCGTGTTCAGTAATATATACGTTCCAATTTTCAGTCTTCTAGCTCAAAAACACTATTGCCACGCACACTCCGCCCACAAAACGAAAATCCAAATTTCGGCATCATATTTATCATTTTCGTGGTCAGTAGTATATATGTACCAATTTTCAGCCTTCTAGCTGCCAAAAACACTATTGCCACGCCCACTCCGCCCACAAAATGAAAATCCAAATTTCAGCATCATATTTATCATTTTCGTGGTCAGTAGTATATATGTACCAATTTTCAGCCTTCTAGCTCCAAAAACACTATTGCCATGCCCACTCCGCCCACAAAATGAAAATCCAAATTTCGGCATCATATTTATCATTCTCGTGTTCAGTAATATATAAGCTACAATTTTCAGCCTTCTAGCTCAAAAAACACTTTTGCCACGCCCACTCCGCCCACAAAATGAAAATCCAAATTTCTACATCATATTTATCATTCTCGTGGTCAGTAGTATACATGTACCAATTTTCAGCCTTCTAGATCTCAAAAACACTATTGCCACGCCCACTCCGCCCACAAAATGAAAATCCAAATTTCGGCATCATATTTATCATTTTCGTGGTCAGTAGTATATATGTACCAATTTTCAGCCTTCTAGCTCCCAAAAACACTTTTGCCACGCCCACTCCGCCCACAAAATGAAAATCCAAATTTCGGCATCATATTTATCATTTCGTGGTCCCAAAAACACTATTTCCACGCCCACTCCGCCCACAAAATGAAAATTCAAATTTCGGCATCATATTTATCATTTCGTGGTCCCAAAAACACTATTTCCACGCCCACTCCGCCCACAAAATGAAAATCCAAATTTCCATTTTTTTAAAACCCGTGCTGAGAAAATACCTTTCCAACAAAGTACACATCATCAAAATCGGTTTGGCCGATCTCGAGTTATGGGATTACATCGCTTCGGACACTTTCTTTTATATATATATATATATATATATATATATATATATATATATATATATATATATATATATATATATATATAAATATATATATATATCTTGCATAAACGTATTGGTAGCCTTGCCGTGTAATCGTGGTATGAAATAATAAAAATTTTATATTTATTTTAATTCTTCCGTTTGAATTTTTTGGTCTGTAATCAATATTTGATTTGAACTGGGATATTGTCCTGGCTCAAGGCCATTTTGCATCTATATTTAATAGAATACAAATTTATTTACAAATGGCATGGTGACATTTATTACATTTGGTTGCAGACTACAACGATCATGATTTCGACCATATTAAAAGTCTTTTCATGTGACTTCGCAGCGACTTTTCAACATCAAACCCGGCCTCTATAAGGAGATGATTCACACAAACGAACGAGAAGAACAACTCACTTGCCGAATTTGCGTTTAAAAAATCTCACCAAGTAATAATTTTATATTTATTTATAAAATTATTTTTCAATATTTTTATTTATTTTGGTTTTTCTATATTAAAAAAATAATTTTCATGTAATGTTACTGCACTTCTACTGTGACATTATATAATGTTCGGCCCGGCCAAACTTATCTCCTTTTTTACATGTTTGTGTTAAAATCCAACAATTCTCCATCGCAGGACATTTTGCAAATTACAGTTTTTAATACTTTTTCCAAAAATCGTCAAACGTAGTGCAGTCCTTTTCATATTTATAACCCATCTATTTTATAGCTACATACAATTTGATCTAAGTTATTTTAATTTTGAGAGCTGGTGATAACTTTTTGCTTTGGTGGCTACTCATCCTATTTACAAAACCTCGATACTATAAGAACTATGTCGAGAAAAACTATTTTTCAAAAATCTCATTATTCTTTGTGTTTCATATTTGAACCTAGTGAAAGATTTTTTAAAAGAAACCAAATTTGATCACTGTGATTTTAGCGCTTCAGCAGTGTTAATTTATTCCCATTCACAGTGGTAACTTCTTAGGGCCAAACCCCTATTTTTATTTGCCATCACAAAAATAAAATGGGCAGGTCACACTAATTACTAATTATAATATATGGGTTATAATATGGGTTACTTAAAATGGCTCTAATGAAAATATTGCAATAACTACATATTAACCATCTAACCGGCAATTTTTTAATAATTAAAAATATATGTTGAGACATTTTTTCTGGGATAATTGTGCTCAAATAAACTCAGAAAAAGAATCAGAAAGTCATTTGCTAATTTAGTTCGAGAGCCAGATGATAAAAGGTGAGGAGTGTCTTGCGTCCTCGACACACAAAACTAATTTTTTTCACTTTCACATGTACATATGTTGAAAATAGATAGTCGCACCTTATCAAAAAATATAACACAATTAGATCCGGGCCTAGAAATCAGTATTATTTTGTTTGGAATAAGAATATTTCACGTGTTTTTATCGGACTTCGTGCACAAAGCTGGAAATAAAATCTAAACCAAACGTTATAATGCGTTTGGTACTTTTACAAAAGTATTTTTGTAAAAATAAGCAATTATTGAGTAAATTCGAGATTTGTGAAGAATGCCCTGAGATACTCTTGCCACTTAGAGGGTTAAGATTAATAGTACCTACTTATGATCCCTTGGACTACTAAATAGTGTATAGTCACAACCTATTCTCCCGCATACTCTTATAGTTTTACTCCAATCAATGTTGGATGTTTTTCTTTATAAGAGGTTAATTTTTGGAACATCTAAAACACAAGTAAATACATACGCGAATTTCACAAACAGTATACACAACTGAAGATTACATTCAAAATTTCCAGAAAATGCTTAATTTTGCATCAAAAAAAGTTGAAACATAAATCATGGCCTACAACATTTTCGAAGTTGTAAATAAAGATTTTGTGTTAGAATATATGCAAACTAGAATTTTTAATTTGGAACCACTGTAAAGACTATATTAGAAAATATATATGTTTTAAAAAATATGAAATGGTGTTATTTTAATATTTATCATTCATTTGACATCAAAATTTAAAATTTGTACTCTTGACCGTTTGTTACCTCTGTTCAATGGTTCAAATTTCGAAATTAAACGCGTTCACTAAATGTTCCCTTGAATATTTCGATAGGCGACCTGTGTGTTATTTCACTCCATCCTGTTGAAAAACATGTCTTCGGTCAACATTTCATTCTATTGGCAACAGAAACGGTGACATTCTCGCCGTTATACTTGTTATAGAAGTAAGAACCAACAATTCCTTACTCCGTGGAGAAATCCATGTCCATTTAGCGAAAAATGAGAGTCAATACTGAACAGAATATTGTCATTCCCGATTTCGATCCTTGCTCTGTCTTCGGTCTATTCATGATGAGTAGACTTCCAATTTTTGCATATGCAAACTATTATTTTCATATCTTTGCCATAATATTTTGCATAATGTGTTGTCATTTATTTTGGTTTAAGACCAAAGGTTGTGCTGAAGTCTTCAGCAGAACCCAAAATTAGCAAAAAGGCAAAGTGAGACCTTTATTGTTGCAGCTAAAAGTTGACTGCGCAGTTTCGATGGGCGCTACCCCATCTCGTCAGAACTTTCGCAACGAATGTATGTATGTCTTTGACTTAAATCAGGGTTCATATTAGTACCATCGGTCACATATGACAAGTGAGAAGCGCAGATAAACAAAATATTCCACCGAACTAAGTCGACACACTAAAAATCTCACTTTGCCAATTCATGTACTCGCATCGCTCGCAACAATGCAAAGGTTGTTATTGTACGGTATGTCCCGTCTTCGCTGTACCTCGTGTGTATTGTTGATGTTTGTATGTATAGTTGGTCTGTTATGTTGTATTTGTTGTCATTTATTTTGGTTTAAGACCAAAGGTTGTGCTGAAGCAGAACCCAAAATTAACCCAATTAACCCAAAATTTTGCATAATTTTGGCATTGTTTTACATTTTTTCGATATCGAGGGCTTATATTCAAAAGTGGCTATGAACCATTTTCTCGAACATGAGTTTTTGACGCCAAAATATTCTCCGATTTGGATGTCATCTGTCATATAAATTTGAAAAAGAATTTTTTTCTAAAGCAATTTTTCTGATTTGGCTATCAACTCACACGTTATTTTGTGACTGCATAAGTGGCTATGAACATAAAAATAATATTAATAAAATAGGTACAAAATGAAGCAACATGAAGGTTGTAATTCGCTATAACGATTCAGAATCCTAGATGAAGAAAGTTAAAACAATTGCAGCGATTTTCGCGACTGACTACATATACGTTACAAGCGACATTCGTACTTAATAAACAAACAAAAATTCAGCCGGATCCGTTGGCAAGATCGCGAGAAAATCAAAAAACAAAAATGCCATTTAAGCCATATTTCCCGCGAAAATGAAAATTTTCCAAATAATATCCAATTTGCATTTTTTATTTACCGTGTCCTACCGCAATATACACTTTTTGTAAAAAAAGTGGAAAAAGGGATAAAAATGGTATGAATCTGACGGATGAAGCTGGAATCTTTAATTTTGCTGCGTACATCACAAAAAATTGCCAAGAATTCATGAAAAACGTTATTGAGTTTATAATATTTTTTTTATATATTTATTTACCATGTCATTTGTAAATAAATTTGCATTCTATTAAATATAGATGCAAAATGGTCTTGAGCCACGACAACATCCCAGTTCAAATCAAATATTGATTACAGACCAAAAAAATACGAAACGATTAATAATTACTCTTAAAATTAAGGAGATAATCAGTTTTTTCGCTCCCCTGAAAAGTTATGTTTCTGTTCATAGCCACTTATGAATATAAGCTCTCGATATGCACTCAAATGTTTATACACTCCACGAGAGTATTATGTCTTTGTGCATTTGTTTGTAACACCCAAAAAGGAAGGGAGATAAACCCATTATTAATTATACCGATCGACTTAGAGTCACTTTTTGAATCGATTAAGCAATGTCCGTCTATCTATGTCCATCTATTCTTTTAATCACGATAAAAGTCGCAATTGTAGCCAGAACCAAACGAAACTTTGCACAACGAAGTTTTGCGGTACAAGGACGAACGTTATTTAATTTCAATCCCGATTTGACTCTCTTCATTCTAGATAACACATATTATAAAAGATTTTCTTCAAAATTGGCAAAACATCTTATATTTCAACTAGAAACAATTGTGGTAAAAATGTGGTAAATCGGTTCAGATTTATATATAGCTCCCATACAAATTTCGCTCCCGATTTGACTTTTTCCGCTCTAGAAACCACATAATGTATCAGATTGTCTACAGATTTGGCAAAACATCCTTTATTTAAACTAGGAACATCTATGGTGAAAATAGGTCAGACCGGTTCAGATTTATATATAGTTCCCATACGAATTTTACTCCCGACTTGACTCTTTTCACTCTAGATACCACATCTTACAACAGATTTTCTTCAACATTGGCAAAACATCTTATATTTCAACTAGAAACACCTGTTTTAAAAATGTGTTAGATCGGTTCAGTCGGTCCATAGAAATTTCGATCCCGATTTGACTTTTTCCGCCCCAGAAACCACGAATTTTCACCGAATTTCTTCAAAGTGAGCATAACACGTTATATTTGAACTGGAAGAACTTATTGTAAAAGTTAGTCACATTTTTCCATGTTTGGATATAGCCCCGATACAAATATTTTTATCGATTTGACAAATCGGACCAGGTTATATTAGCCTATTATTGGGAAACATACAAAAATTATTTCCGTTTTCACTTTTTACCGAGTTGGATTGTATTCGGATAGAAAGATGAGTGTATCATATAGTCGGCCCCGCCCGTCTTTAGCCTTTCCTTACTTGTTTATTTACAGTTCCAATCCTTCCTTCCAATATTGTTCCTTGAAAAGTGAAAAATATGCCAAAACTCGAAGACTAATGATAATAGCAGCAGAACATAAGCCAATTAGACAATTTTTTGAATGGTAGGTCGTAATGCTAAATATATGTAATTTCGGCTCACCTGACATAAATGTATGAAGTATATTGCATACAGTTGACATGTGTTATGAGTTATGAGTTTTACGACATTGTGTCAATACATCGTCTATTATTAAATATCTAATTAAATTCCAAAATTTAATTTTTCCAAAGATCTAAAGTTCTCTGCTTTGAGTTGGGGTTCACCTTCATTTGTCAAAGAGCAAACAAAATTGTCATTTGTATTATCTGAATGTCGAAATTGTTTACATTTTCTCAAGAATATTGGCGAATTTCACAATTGCGTTTCCATTTCTGCTTTCTGCATGGAAATGAGCACTGACTTGACAAAGTCTAACCCTACTCAAATGTCGATTGACTACGAGTGATGGTTACTGGCTACGACCGAATGCAATTTGTTAAAAATATTTCCATTTCGTAATTAAACAAATAACAAATTTTTCCTTTTGTTTTTTGTCGTCTTCACAATTATATCCCCGGCATGATTGTTGTTGGTCAATGGAAAAGAAAATGTGTCTTTCACAATATCTTCGTCTCAGAAAATCATTTTGGTTGTAATTAATGTAATCACATACATATTTACAGATTCATTGTTTACATTTGTGTGCGTACAAATGCTGTCAGCAATAATAACAATGCCAAGAAACACAAAAGACGCCAAACAAAAATATTTATATAAATACGACGACGAATATGTACACTAGGGTGAGTTTTTGCTGGGGTGTGTTTAGGTTCGGCTAGCAGTTGGTAGCCTTTGATGTATCCTTAATAAAAACGTATCTATGGCGGATTTGAAGTAAAAGTTCCCGGGAAAATTAATTTTCGAAATTGCTTCAAGTTGTTCATGCCAGGAAAAGTTTGAACTTGCCAAATATAAAATAACTTTAAGGCAGAAGTCTACAAAAATGTGATTAAATATTTGTGGTTGTTATGAAGTATATATCGCCCATTTTCAACCGATCTACAACTATTAGACGTATTCATTGGAAAAATTGATCTTCTAGCTCCTTTCTTTTAGAGGCTACCGTGGTTTGAACCCACCGATAGACGCACAGACTGATACTGATACGGCTAAATCTTAGAATTTTATAACAATCAAGAATATGTTTACTTTATAGGGTCTCAGCTCGATAATCCAAGACGTTACAAACGGAGTGACAAACTTACTATACCGCTATCCTAAGGTGGAGTTAGACCCTCCATCTAAAAAAGCGAAAAACTTAATTTCAACCAGTTTTCCGGGAGCACATCTTTGAAGCCAGAAAAAACCAAGTTGTTATTATTATGGATTTTCTATTTCCTACGCGATTTTGTTAGAATCAATTAAAAATTATAAAAAATATATCAAAAGCTCACCCTAATGTACAGACAAAAGTCTCGAAAGACAGAGGAAGGGAATAAGTGATTTTTATCCTAATGGTAGATATATCCTAGAAAAGGAACTCATTTCGTTTATTTTTATTTACTTTTTAAACACCGAGCATTTTTCATTGCCTGCAAAAGTGAATTTATAAACTTTGTTGGGAAAACTTTGTTGACTGACGTACTGTGTGTATGTGTGTGTGTCGGTGGGTTTGTAGATGGGTTTGAACTTGAAAATCGCTGGAAGTTTAGACATTTCGTTGCTGACGCTTACATCCTTCAGAGAATGAAAAGTAAAACTTTAATAAGAATGATGCTTCATCAGAACTGCAAGTTAATAACTACTCACTGAAGATAGCAAAATGATGATGATAAAAAGTGTACGGACAAGTTTCCCAGGGAAATTGATAAGCATTTCAAGACGTTGTATGCATTAAGTCTCACAGTAGTATAACGACTATAAGGGGGGGGGGGGGGGGTTTAATTAGTGAAGTAAAATGATATCAACTTCGTAAAAAGGCTTAAGTTCAAACGGACCGAATATTGTATATACTCCACCATGGACATCATTCCATGCTATTACCGATATTTAGTGGGCGACAAAATATTTTGTAAACTTTTGCGTCGACTAACCGCCATGCCCATATGTATCAACACAATAAAGGGGCGTGACGTATATGTCTATTTTCGGTACTATTTATACCATCCATACCCTAATGTCTTTGTGCATTTGTTTGTAACAAGAGCTGTTAAGTAATGATTAGTAATCGTAATCATTAGTAATTAGATTACTTTTTTTTAAAGTAGAAGTAATGATTACAATACGATTACATTCAGTTTTATACGATTAGTAATTGATTACGATTACAAGTAATCAAAAAATAATCAGGATTACTTGCGATTACTGAAAAATAATCAAAAGTAATCAAAAATGAGTTCGACTACTTTAAAAGATTAGTTTTGATTACTTTTGACTATTTTAGATTACTTTTGATTTTTTGTGATTACTTTTGATTATTTTAGCAACCATCATGCAACCATTATCCTCTGTAATTATGAAAATGGAACATGGATTGAGACAAAGGTTTCAACCATATTTCATGTTGCACCCTGAGGCAAATATCGCAATTACGGCAACAGTGCTAACGCCAAGCATCAAAACGAAATCGGTGAATGTTTTGCAGAGATTAAGCCCAGAATTGGCGGAATTAACTATTGACAGCATAACCAGCAGAGTTTTGCATACTCTGTACAGTTTTTACGACAAAAACTGTAATTCGTTTAATTTTGAATCGAAAAATAATAACAATAACGACTATGCCCGATTTTTTTGATTTCAGTAATGATGGTGAGCTAATGCGTGCATTACTTTGAATTTTCAACTTTAAAGATTTCACTTTGCAGATGATGAAATTAACACAATTTTATCTTCAAATGACCAAACCAAAATTGACCGACGATCCAATATAAAACATCAGTTTTTTAGTTATTTAAATGATAAGTGCTGATGACATTTGGCAAAATTATGATTTGCTCAAGGAAGCATTCATTTACTTTAACACACCCGTTTTCCGGGATCGTAAACAGTCCAAGGCGGCAATCATTGTCGGATTATTCTTTTGAAAAATTAGCTTTAATGAAAGCCAATTCAAATTTTATGTAAATGAGAATTATTATTCATTTTATTGTAGCAGAATTTAATTTATTTATGTTAATTGCTTAATTCAGATTTTCAATTATTTAGCGGATTCACCCTAACTTAACTTTGTATAGTTTTTTTTTTCAATAAATGTAATGTACAAGATTCTTTTAAAAATAATCAAAAGTAATCACAAAAAATTAAAAATAATCAAACGTAATCAAAAATAGTCAAAAGTAATCTTTTAAAGTAGTCGAACTCATTTTTGATTACTTTTGAGTCAGTCAGTCAGGGCAGTCTTTGTTAGGGAAAAAATGTTCCCTCTGAACCGATTTCGCCCATTTTGGAAATCGGTTGGTTTGATTTGGAGCACAAAAACGGGAAGTACAGATCAACTCACTATTGGAGACTGCTTCATAAAGGGAAAATGGACACCAAGCGTAGGTATAGGCCACCTACAAATATTTCCTCCGATTTATCCTATTATCGCTGTAAAATCGGCATTTGTCATACTCGTAAAGTGGGCCATATTTTGTTTGTGTATGGTGTCATCACATGTATATGAACTGCATAAAATTATTTAGTAATAGTTTAGTAATCAAATGCAGGGAGTGGTGTAGGGTATCAGATTAAATTTTCTTGAGTCTGCAAAAAGGATCATAACTTCTACATATATCAATATATATTAAAAAAAGAATTGTACTTATACCCTAAACCTATAGGAGGAGGTATACTAAGTTTGTAATTCCGTTTTAACACCTTGAAATATCGACATGGGACCCTATAATCTTGATCGTCATAAAATATACATGTCCGTCCGTTCGTCTGTCCGACTGCCCGTCTGTTGAGAGCACGCTAGCATCTAAACGAAATCAGCTAGGACGTCCAAACTTTCCATAAATGTGCCGGTTGGGATTGAATGTGGGCAAAACCGATCCACAGGGAAACAATTTTCCCTCACAAGGACTGAAAATACCCCCAATAACGCTTAAGATTTAGAGCATTTTTGAATATGTATTATTTAGAATGCCAATTCCCCTTGTGGCATAAACGTTCACCATGAGAGATTCTTATTTGTAGGGGGTGACATGAAGCAAAAAGGGATAAAAATGATACCTATTAAACGACAGCAGCTAGAGACACGACTTTTGGGGTGTATACATTCCTCTAACTGCGTAGGTATATAATATAAAAGGATTTTTTTTCAAATTCGTACTTTTAAGGGACAGAATGGACATAGAGGGATAAAAATAGTACCAACCAAAGGGGAGCACATAGAAAAATGAAATGAAATGAATTAAGGGGCTACAAGGAGTAAAAATGGAAGATTTTTCCAAATTCGTACTTTAAGAGGTAAATGGGCATAGAGGGATAAAATATTATCAACCAAACGGCTACACCTAGAATAATGAAATGTAAAAATTCGTATCTTTTTACGTTTGCTGTAATGGATTTTCCAAATCAAAATTTGGGATTAAAATAGGATGGAAATACTACCAACCAAACTAACCACTATCCCCTAATATTTAGCGTATTTAAGCTTTTTGAAGCAATTAAAGCAATGAGATGGAAAGGCAAGAGTCAATGAATCGAGCAAAAATGAATCACGAAAATATGTCACTCCTATCGCCGATTATCATAAAAGTCCATTAAATATTAAGACTTTTGCAGTTTATCCGAATTTTCTAACTTTTCTTTAAAATCTTTCATATTTTTGTGTAGTGGTAATTATCGCAGAATCATAACGAACATAAGGTACTTCTAGTTTTTCTCAGATTGTCCACAATTCCGGACAACGATCCAAAAGTTTTTTTCATCTTACAATCTAGTTCGGACTACTACGAACAGTTTGTAACCAAAATCAGTTAAATGGGTTTAGCCGTTCTTAAGTGATGCGATTACCAACGAACATCATTTCATTTTTATTATATAGAATATCATTTTTCAATATTTTTATTTGATTTGATTTGGCTATATTAAAAATGTAACATTTTTCCGCAATTTTCTTATCGATTGATTCAGAAAAAACTGGTGGTGTTGTTTTATTATTTATTTTTATTTTATTTTCCCAATAATTCGGTCGTCTTCGTCAACCATCATCAGGGGATAAACAATTAAAATTTAATAGTCGTCGTCTTGTTGTCTGCACAAATTATTGTCAACGTAATGTTACTGCACTTCTAATCTGCAATCCATGGTGGAGGGTATATAAGGTTCGGCCCGGCCGAATTAGCGTCCCTTTTGCTTGTTTTCTATAAAATGTAAGCTGTTATGAAAAACAAATTAAATTAATTTTTCCGATTTTTTATTTTTAGTGTATTTTTGTGGCAACAAAATTTAAAAACATATATTTTTAGTTTTTTTTCGTTTGTATTTTCTGGTCTGTAATCAATATTTGATTTGAACTGGGATATTGTCCTGACTCAAGACCATTTTGCATCTATATTTAATAGAATGCAAATCTATTTACAAATGGCATGGTGACATTTATTTTAAAAACGGATATTCGGCAAGTGAGTTGTGCTTCTCGTTTCGTGTGTGAGAATCATTTACTTAAAGAGACCGGGTATGTTGTTGAAAAGTTGCTGCGAAGCCACCTGAACGAAACCTTTGACGGGGTGGAAATCTTGATAGTGGTAGTCTGCAGCCAAGTAATAAATGTCACCATGTCATTTGTAAAAAAATTGCCTTCTATTAAATATAGATGTGAAATGGTTTTGAGTTCAAATCAAAAATATTAGTTTTGAGCACACATTCTGTGTGGAAGTGAAATGTGCAACATTTGTAGCCAAGACAATTACCTTACGTTGAACATATAAGCGGGTTGTGATCGGGCTTGTATTTCAAAAATGAGAGTACAAATATTAAACGTACTTTCACCGAAGTATTAGAACGCAAAAATTTTCAAAAAAATATCCATAACGTTTTCGATTTTCGAAAGCAAAAATACATCTGAAAATGCTTTACACAGTCCTTGGATAAAATAAGTAAGGAAGGTTGAAGTCGAGCGTGGCCGACTATATGATATCCTACACCTAGTCAATATACCCTGTAGTATAGGGTATAAAAAGGTCGTTACATCTGTATCTGTATTTGTAAAAAATTTGAACACAAACTTTGAATTAGAGCTATATATAAATCTGAACCGATCTGACGCATTTTTTAGCATAGATTTTCTGAAATATAATATATTAAATATGTGGTTTCTAGAGCGGAAAGAAGCTATGTATAAATTTGAACCGATTTGACCCACTTTCGCCATGGATGTTTGTAGTTGAAATATGAGCTGGTTTGCCAAATTGTAAGCAAATCAGTTCAAATATCCTATTTCTAGAGTGGAAATAATCAATTCAGTGGCGAAATTTGTATTGTAGCTCTATATATATATATATATATTTATCTGAACCGATCTGGCTTATTTTTTCCAGACCTGCTTCTAGTTGAAATATAATTTGTTGTGCCAAATTTAAAGAAAATCTGTTAAAATATGTGGTTTATAGATCAGAAACAATCAAATCGGTAGAGACATTTGTATGGGAGCTATATATATATCTGAACCGATCTGGCCCATTTTTACCAGAGTTGCTTCTAGTTAAAATATATGTTGTTTTGCTAAATTTGAAGAAAATCTTTTAAAACAAATGGGTTCCAGAGTGGAGAAAGTCAAATTGGGAGCGAAATTCGTATGGGAGATATATATAAATCTGAATCGATCTGGCCTAATTTTACCAGAGCTATTTCTAGTTAAAATATATGACGTTTTGCCAAATTTGAAGAAAATCTGTTGTTTCTAGAGCGGAAAAAGTAAAATCGGGAGCAAAATTTGTATGGGAGCTATATCTAAATCTGAAACTATTTTCTTCAAAAAAAAGTGATTCTAAGTCGATCGGTATAATAAGCGATGGGTCTATCCCGTTTCCTTCTGGATGTTACAAACAAATGCACAAAGACATTATACCCTGTGGTGTAGGGTATAGTGATTGTAGTTCGCCAATAACATATACAATGTAAGGAACAAATGTTTATAATCACAGACTTGTTATTCACAAAGTATATTTAGTAAAATTCCTGAATAAAATAGCTGTGGAGAAGGCAACAGCAACTATTGTGCATCCTCTTGTGCTCTACGGACGTTTGCAGTGATCTTCATAATTCTCCATAGACCTAAGTCTAAGTCAGTTGACTTAAACACATGGTATAACATCATCAAAATTTCGATTAGCCAGCTTAATGAATATATGACATTAAGAACTCTTCATCTTCTTCCAAAAAAATGTCATCGACATAACGATTTTGAAGGGCTTCTAGTCACGACATTCAATTGACTTATAAAGCAAATGTGAACAGAGTTCATCACTCCCTACATTTAATTTTACCATTCATCATCATTGGTTTTGTGCGTAGGTAAAAAATGTTGTGTGATGGGGGAGGGCGCTGTTGCAATTTAAATTGGCATTTATTTATTTATTCAACCAACTGTTGAACTGAATGCCTCTTTTCAGAGTACGTAGACATATAATTTCAGGAATAAATTCAAGCAAATTAGAAGGCCACAAAACCAAGGAGGCTTCGCTCGTAGACATGATTGTCTAATTTCGTAATAAAACAATTATCTCCATTGATTTTGCTTTAAGTTCAAATAAGTTCGAAGGCAATAAATGTAATTGATAATTCTTTTGAGTCTGTCGACTTATTGAGGTGATTTCAAGGAATGCCCCTAGTCTGCAATTCATTCCATTTATTTTACGAAGAATTTCTGCCTTTTATTTATTACTTGCAGACATTTTTAGCATTAGCAGTATTTGATAAAGGATTCCTGTGCCCATTCCTCGAATGCAAATTGATTGACATTTTATTGTTTGGATTTTATTATTTTGACAAAGTCGTTATATTGTAACAAAATCAAAAGGACCCGTCATGTAAAACTATTTGAATAAAATTCTTTTTCATCTTCACTTTTTGGGTTTACTTTTTGTGTATTTGAGAAGCTGTCGAAATGAACAAAAAGGGACACTGATATGCCTACATTCGATAGATTTATTATTTTAATAATAATATTTGATTAATAGTAAGTGGCACAGTGGTACCAAACAAAAAATAGATGATAATCTAAATAAGAATGCCCACCAACCAAACAAGCATCTTGGTTGGTCATATTTAATTAAACAATTAATTGAATTGATTAATTCATTAATTGGTCATATCTACCAGCTCATTAATAATTTACTAAATGAGACAACATATTTTATGCATGAAGCTACAGGATTTGTCCAACGAACATATGTGTTGTTGTGGCGACTTAACAGCCAGTGGATAAGCACGAAAACAATTTCGATAATTTTAAAGCTTAGGCAAACTTATTGAACATATCGATCTTGGGCCAAATATGTGTCACGACATTTTAACCGAATCCGTAATATTTTTCCCAACTTAGTTTCAGTTCGAAGATGGGCGAACTAGCCACTCCCTTTCTGGTACCTCTCACCCAAATGGCCCATATTCCTATGTTCAATTAAAACCAATATAACTTCGAAACGAATATTTGGAATCAGCTATATTTTGGTATGTGATAAATTTTTTATAATCACTTAAAGCGTGTAAAATATGGCGGTTATTACCCACCTCTTCTAGTACCTCCCACAAAAATCACCCAAACCTACGTAAAACAAGTAAGGAAACGCTAAAGTCGGGCGGGGCCGACTCTATGATACACTCCACTTTCTATCCGAATACAATTTAATTCGGTGAAAAAATGAAAACGGGAAGTTTTTTGTATCCTGTAAATGTAAAGGGTGTTTTTTATTGGGGTATAGAACTTTAAGTTGGCATCACTTTTTTAACTGGCGGCCATTATGTCAGCTGTCAAGTGATTAATATTTAGTTTGGTTTGCCATTTCATCATGAACAGGTTGACAAAAGAACAACGCTTGCAAATCGTGCAAATTTATTTTGAAAGTAATGGTTCAGTTCGCGAAGTTCACCGCTCCGTCCATTTTATGGTCGACATAATCGTCCATCAGATCAATTATTTCGGTTAACCATGGATCGTTTTCGCACTAAGTTTACTCTATGTGATAATACGCATCCGCAGAGACGTCGAACAGTGCGCACCGAAGAAACAATTGCCGCTGTAGAGCAAAGTGTTGAAGAGGACCGGAATGAATCGATTCGCCACCGTGCACAGCAATTGGAGTGGTTGAAAATTGGACCTGTAGAATTGGCTATATTCGAGCCAGCCGCGGCGGCCACATGCCCGAAATCATATTTAAACATTAATGGCATAAAATTATCCTTCCAATAAAGCCAAATTGATGGACATTAAAACGATTT
The DNA here is from genome assembly GCA_947397865.1 of Polietes domitor. Classification (NCBI taxonomy): domain Eukaryota; kingdom Metazoa; phylum Arthropoda; class Insecta; order Diptera; family Muscidae; genus Polietes; species Polietes domitor. Next base: position 212,230,114 of record OX377618.1, read on the forward strand.
TCTTGTGTTTTATTTCAATTCGAAGTTCTATACCTCAATAAAAAACACCCTTTATGTTTGGCCAAAATCGGTTAAACATTTGGGAGCAACATTTGTATTTGTCCTATATCTAAATCAGAACCGATCTTACCCACTTTCACCATAGGTTTTTTTACTTGTATTATAAGCTGTTCTGCCAAATTTAAAGAAAATCGAGTACAATATGTGGTTTCTAAAGCGGCAAAAGTCAAATCGGGAGCGACATTTGTATGGGGGCTATATCTAAATCTGAACCGATCTTTCCCACTTTCTACATAGATGTGTCTAGTTGGGTTATAAGATGTTGTGTCAAATTTAAGGAAAATCGGGTACAATATGGGGTTTCTAGAGCGGAAAATGTCAAATCGTGAGCGAGATTTGTATGGGGGCTATATCTAAATCTGAACCGATCCTACCCAATTTTTGCATATGTGTTTCTAGTTGGATTCTAAGATGTTGTGCCAAATTTAAAGACAATCGAGTAAAATATGGGGTTTCTAGAGCGGAAAATGTCAAATCGTGAGCGAGATTTGTATGGGGGATATAACTAAATCTGATCCGATCTTACCCATTTTTACCACAGGTGTTTCTAGTTGAACTATAAGCTGTTCTACCAAATTTAAAGAAAATCGAGTACAATGTGTGGTTTCTAAAGCGGCAAAAGTCAAATCGGGAGCGACATTTGTATGGGGGCTATATCTAAATCTGAACCGATCTTTCCCACTTTCTACATAGATGTGTCTAGTTGGGTTATAAGATGTTGTGTCAAATTTAAGGAAAATCGGGTACAATATGGGGTTTCTAGAGCGGAAAATGACAAATCGTGAGCGAGATTTGTATGGGGGCTATATCTAAATCTGAACCGATCTTACCCAATTTTTGCATACGTGTTTCTAGTTGGATTATAAGATGTTGTGCCAAATTTAAAGACAATCGAGTAAAATATGGGGTTTCTAGAGCGGAAAATGTCAAATCGTGAGCGAGATTTGTATAGGGGATATAACTAAATCTGATCCGATCTTACCCATTTTTACCACATGTGTTTCTAGTTGAACTATAAGATGTTGTGCCACATGTAAAGAAAATCGGGAACGGAAAATGTCAAATTGGGAGCGACATTTGTATGGGGGATATATCTAAATCTGAACCGATTTGCCTCAAATTGAATAGCGTTCGTCCTTGATCCACAAAACTTATTTGTGCTAATTTTTGTTAAGATCGGACAATAATTGTGACCTGTAATTTGATTACAACAATAGATGGACACACGGACAGACAGACGGACATTGCTAAATCGACTCAGAAAGTGATTCTAAGTCGATCGGTATACTTAACAATGGGTCTATCTCGCTTCGTTTTGGGTGTTACAAACAAATGCACAAAGACGTAATACTCTCGTGGAGTGTATAATTAAATCTGTTATAGCTTTCACAAGGATATTCGGAATGAAATTTAACTTTTAGCAATGTTTTTACAGATCTTGCATTCACCTGCGATATGGAGGATATTTCCACATCCCTTCAGGTAATTCTTACACATAAGCTTTGGTCAAATGAAACTGATATAAATTCCATACGGGTAGTCGCAATCAATTGCACTTTCATATGTGAAAATATTTTTGTAATCACTTTAAATCCGTACCTCCCACACAATTCTCCCGATCCTAGGTAAATTTAAATCCTTTAACCAGTTGCCTAGAATACACTATGACTTGCTATTTGTTCATTTTTTTTATAGTTGTTTTGTAGATTTGAAAGCTGAGACCATGTGCCGCGAGCCTTCTAGTACCTTCCAGACAAATTATTTAGTCTAAGTCCTTATAACTTTCATACATGTGTTCTCTGAGAGTGAGAGTATATATAAGTCGGTTTAGCCGACTGACGCTTACTTACTTGTTCCATGTTACCTTGGGACAAGTGGATGTAATCTTATGTTATAAATATGTTAAGTCTGAGACCTAAAATATATTAATTGTGCATTTAGGCAGCTTGCTACATATTGAGAAATATGTGTGTATTTAGTTTAGTTTTTTAAGGTAGCCGTACTACTTGTGAATTTATATAAAACCGACGTTTAGTAGGGAGTAAAACGATTGTAAAGAATCCATCAGTAATTAACTGAGATATTGCACTTTTCACTAAAACAAACACCATGTATAACGTTCGAAAGGTCCAAGTTGCTTCTTTTTGAAAATCGTTGATACTCGGCTAATAAAAATGTGCATAGCTGGTCAAGATTTTAGTTTTTCTTGGGACTGTCAGACAGTGTTATGTTCGCGAATGCAAATGTTTAAATATTTTTTTACGAATGTAAACAAACTTGTTTTAGCGTTTTCTTATCTGCGAAAATTACATTCTTATTGAAAGATCATATTTTCCTTATTAAGAAAATTTAACACAAAATATTAAGAAACATAATATAAATAAATAAAATGAATGAGTAAGCGAATTCGTCCAAATACATCGTATTGCAAATGTTCAAAAAGAAGAGAATAATATATGCGAACATTCGTTAAAATCCTAGTTATTAGAAGTTCTGAACTGGGTTATTCTTTCTGATCATACATAAATAATGTTAGTAATCAGTATACGATAGAAAGGAGAACGAATTTTTCGATTTATCGAATGACAAGCAATTGAATTAGTCGACACATAGCTTCATACGTCGGCACGGGATGGCACAGAAACTAAAGCAAATTTATTAAATTTTTTCTGTAACCTCTCAATGCGATTACAGTAAATATCATAACACGGGTTCCACACCATAGAGCCATATTCTAATTTAGACCTCACAAATGTTGTATATAAAAATTTACGAGTATAGGGATCAGAGAATTCTTTACTATTTCTTCCTATAAACGCAAGCACAGTATAAGCTTTAGGCATTATGAAATCAATACGCGAATTGAAATCCAATTTAGAATCAAAAACAACTAATAAGTCTAAGATAATACTAACCTTCTGCACAACATGATTTTTATACCCTCCACCTCCAGGATGGGGGTATATTCACTTTGTCATTCCGTTTGTAACACCTTTAAATATTCATCAGAGATCCCATAAAGTATATATATATTCTGTGTCATGGTAAAATTCTAAGACGATATAGCCATGTCCGTCTGTCTGTCTGTTGAAAGCAGGATAGCGGCCGAACGAAATGAGCTAGGAGGTTCAAATTTTTCCTAAATGTGTCTTATGGTTGCAGATCGGTTGGGATTGAAAGTGGGCGAAATCGACACAGAGGGAAACATTTTTCCCTCACAAGGACTGAAAATACATGTTTTTTGAACATATTAGCTTGTATTTACTTGATATTTGCAATTCGCAATCTCTTTATGGCATAAAAGGGCACGATAGAGTGATTTTTATTTGTAGGGGGCGAAATGGGACAAGAAGGGATAATAATGGTACCTATGAAACGACAACAGATAGAAACACGAAATTTGGCGTGTACATTCCTCTAACAGAGTAGATACATAATAGTATTTTTTCTAAATTCGTACTTTTAAGGGGTTAAATGGGGATAGAGGGATAAAAATAGTACCACCCAAACGGCTGCACCTACAATAATAAAATTCGGTGTATATATTCCTCTGCTTGCGTAGACACATAAAATAAAGGAAATGTTCGAAATTCATACTTTTAGGGTGTAAAATGGAAAAAGGGGATAAAAATTGTACCAAACAAATTCATGCAGCTAGAACCATGTTCATCGCTTGTTTTTACGACAAAAAGACAAGATAAGGTATTTTCAAAATTCATACTTTTTAAATTAAACTAGGATAGAAATACAACCAACCAAACGACTGTAGCTGAAAATACACTTTCTGTCCCCTAATATTTAGGGTATTTATGATTGCTGTCTTATATATACTTTATGAATGGAAGTATTATTTCCATTATATATATACATAGTATAAAAATATTGGTAGCCTTGGTTTATTAATTAAATTTCTAATTTTCATACATTTGAAATTTGTTGCGGACTCTCTCTCTTGTAGCTTGGACGCACCACAAAGAAAATAAAAGGTTTAGCGGGCGTACTGGGACAAAAAGGGATAAAATATGGTACCAATGATACATAACTCTAATTGCATTGACACGTTAAATAGAGGGATTTTTCGAAATAATTGAAGAAGAGGGATAAAAATGGGACCTTCCAAACCGCTGAAGTTGATATTATGAAATTCGGTGTTGTGACTATGAAGACTCGAAACAACATTTGGGCGGAGAATTGGGCGAATGGGGATTTCTTTAAAATATGTACTTTTCTTATCAAAATAATACAGTCACTTTGTCTGTATCTGAAAATGCTTCTCCCTAATGGCGACTGACAGTCGCCTAATATTTAGGCATGTTGACTTTCACAATTACAGCATTGTATTTATTTATAGTAGTCGATTTTAAACAGTGCGCATAAGTATACATTATAGTTTGAAATAGTAAACAAATACAGTAATGTGCATACAAATATTACAATTTTCGTAATATGGTACTGTACTTCTATGTAAAGTCGACATCCTTTAATCTGCTGGTAATACTGTGAAATGCACTCCGTGGTGGAGGGTATATAAGATTCGGCCCGGCCGAACTTAACGCCTTCTTACTTGTTAATACAATAACTTGTAACTTTACATCGGATATTGATAACATTTTATACTTCCACTAAAAATACCTAATGTGAAAGTGATCGATATGGGCCCTTTTTTATGCAGCCCCCATACAAAATGGGCCCTAATAGTTTCTATTAGCTCTCTAGAACCGACATTTACATTAGAAGTACATCGTATCTTGATCAAATTTTAGAGATAATGGACTATTTCACATAGGAACACCAACTGTTAAAATGAACCATATGGGTTCATGTTTTCGTATAGTGGCAATATGTTGATGTTCTTCTGCAGCTTTTGATAATTAATTGTTATACACTCCACGAGAGTATTATTATGTCTTTGTGCATTTGTTTGTAACACCCAAAAGGAAGAGAGATAGACCCATTGTTAATTATACCGATCGACTTAGAATCACTTTTTGAATCGATTTAGCAATGTCCGTCTGTCTGTCCGTCCATCTATTCTTGTAATCACGATGAAGGTCGCAATTGTAGGCAGAACCAAATGAAACTTTGCACAACGATGTTTTTCGGGTTAAGAACGAACGCTTTGAAGAAAATCGGTTCAGATTTAGATATAGCTTCCATACGAATATCACTCCCGATTTGACTCTTTTCACTCTAGATACCACATATTTTAACAGATTTTCTTCAAAATTAGCAAAACAGCCTGTGGTAAAACATTTCGCTCCCGATTTGACTTTATCCGCTCTCGAAACCATATATTGTCTCAGATTGTCTTCAGATGTGGCAAAACATCTTATATTTAAACTAGGAACACCTATGGTGAAAATAGGTCAGATCGGTACAGATTTATATATAGCTCCCATTAAAATTTCGCTCCCGATTTGACTTTTTCTGCTCTATGAACCACATATTTTAACAGATTGTTTTTTTTTTTAAATCGATTTTTCTTTTATGATTTACCGAGTTAACTATTTTTTTTTACAAAATTAAAATTATATCTGAGAATGACAAAGCAGTCCACCACTTTTATAACTACACGTTTTTGAAAATCAAAAGTTGTCTAAAATCAACACACCCTAGTTACATAATGCAAGCGACATTCATAAATGTTGACATATTCGTTAAATTTGACTAAAAATTGTATAATGGGGCGATTTAAATCGCTCCTCCGATACTAAAACACATGATATTACCAATCAAAACCGGGTATAGACACAGAGAGTGGCAGTCGGCCCCGTCCGACTTTAGCCTTTCCTTACTGATTCATGTCTATAAAGGAATTATTACCATATAAATGGTTTGGTGGAAAAATATATGAGTCATTCCATGCCAAGCGGTACGCTTTTTTTTAGAAAGTTTGTTCATGTATTCTTCTCATAAAAATATTGTGCACGTATTTTTGGAAAAAAATAGAAAATATTTTTTTACGAATTATGACCAATTTAAGAGTGAAAAAATATATTTTTTTTCAAAGAGGTGTGTTCATTCAATCGCCTGTAACTCCTGAAATAATTAACAGATTTTAATATACTATACCTTGTTTTTAAGGTAATTTTGAAGTGATTATTAATATTTTTAAAGTTTTTACAATTTTATTTGGTTAATTTTTTTTGGTTATTTTTTTTCTCATAAATTACTGATTATTTAGTTATAAGCGATTATTGTTAATGTGTACATATATATTTAAAATCGTTTATAAGATAATGAATAATTTAATAAAGATTAATAATAATAAAATGATTACATTAATCCATTTTTTGAAACTTTAAAGTAGTGCTCTTGGATGTCTATTTTAGCGATTGTTTGAGTTTGGAAGTGGTGATAGCTTCTATTTTTATGATTTTTTTCTTGCAAAATCAACCAGAATTTAATTGAAAAATGTTTAGAATGATTATTTTTTTCAGTAGTTCATTAACACAAGGTTTAAAAACAATGAAAAATATAAGAAAAAGTAGGTAATGGAAATATATATATATTTTTCTGGTGCATTACCTGCAAAAATACTATACTTAAGAGGAGAAGGTCAGTTGCTTTACCAACTAAATAAAAATTTAAATGCATCGACTGATTGTGGCAAAATTCAAGGAGAACAATTTTATTGGAAGGCTTATGGAATATACTAAAATGGTAGAGGAATGTGCTGGAGTTGTTCACATAGTTGATGGTAGAATACCTAACAGTATGCTTGATTTATTTACTGAGAATAATTCAAGCATATCAATTGCGAGTGATTTATAACTAGACAACTACACGAATATACTTCTTGCATAACGAATATGACGAACTTTTCTTGGGAATAGAAACAAAAACTTTTGACTTATAAATTGTTTGTCCTGTATAAACTTTTACATCTTTAATAGTGTGGTGATCTAAACTTATCTTGCCGTCAGCTACAAAAATAAAAAAATATTTTTTTCCATCAACTATTTTTTTCTGATTTTCAATGTTTTTGAACATTGTGGTAATAAAATAATCATTCAATTAAAGTCTGGTTGATTTTGCAAGAAAAAAATCGTAAAAAATAGTAGCAATCATTTCACCACTTCCAAACTCACATAGTCACTAAAGTAGACCTATAAGAATACTACATTAAAGTTTCAAAAAATGGATTAATGTGATCATTTCTAAAATCAAAATAAAATTGTAAAAGCTATTAAAAATATAATGTGATTTTACATTTCTACTTCAATATTCAAAAAGTAATTGAAATTGCCTTAAAAACAAGGTATAGTACATTAAAATCGGTTAAGTATTTCAGGAGTTATAGGCGATCGAATGAACTCACCTCCTTGAAAAAAATGTATTTTTTTACTCTTAAATTGGTCACAATTCGTGAAAAAAATCTAGTTTTTTTCCAAAAAACACGTATACAATATTTTTATGAGAAGAATACATACACAAACTTTCAAAACAATCGCAGCTATTGAGGTCAGAAACCGTACCGCTTGACATGGAATGACTCATGTGTATATACAAAATGAATTACCTCTAGGGCATTTGTGTTAGTTAAGCCACCGTTGAGGTATTCAAATTAACTTAAAAATACACATAGCCGTTTTCAAGGGAAAAGAGAATTTCTGGGAAATTCCAAGTAATACTATCCAAGTGCAGTGTACGAATGTGTGCTAAGGGTCGTATAATGTATATTCAATTTCTTATAAAAAAATTCCACATACGCACCATAGTGCCACGAGGATACAATACCTAATGAACCTTGTACGTTGAAAGTACTTTGAATGTTTCCCTTAATTTAAGAGAAATATTTGTATACAAAGTGTAGGGAACATTTTGGTATCCAAGAGTACGAAAGCGAACGCACACTCTCTCTTTCTAACTCTCTCAGTTATGCTAGCTTTGGCTGTTACTCAGTTGTGCTAACATGAAGTGGTTTGTCACTATGTTAAGCAGCAAACATTTTACATTTTAGTCTAGGCAGTGGTTGCGTTAACAGTACACAATAGACAAGCCACACACATATAAACATACACACACTTACAAATACATATGTGAGAATGTGCGCAAACCTAGATACGCGGACAGGCATTCTAACGAACGTGTATCACAAACACTCATTTGTGGAGGAGATAGCCGACAGACGACACACCACCCGTCCACCGCGACCCACAGACAGACAACAAACAGTCATTTGTTAAGATTTCCTTACTTCATTAATGTGCTCGTTTCGTATTTGCGACATCGACAGCGAGTGGATGAGGTTAAAAGTGCAGCGTGCAAGTGCAGGAAAACAAAACAGGAAAAGTCTGCTCTCTACGAGTATCTAGTGGCGAAGTCCGTAAAAATTAATTAACCTATAAAATAAGAGTAATGAGCGATACTGATTTAGCTCGGTATTCGGACACAACTCGACAGTGTTTACTTTAATTAAACAATAGCTTTTCTATTTTCTACTTTCTATTCTTGTGCAACGCGGCAGGAAGTGAGTGGAGGGGGTGACACGTCCGCCAGAATAATTAAGGCATTTGCTGACTATTATAGACGAACAAATAACAATTTTGTGCTTTCGTTTGTCATTATTGTTATTGGTTTTTAATTTTGAAATGTTCATTTATCGCAGTAGAGCAATCATTTGGCTGACGTACATACTAATGGGTGAATTGGGCGGGGAAAGACACGCTGAAGTGATTGATGGCGACATTTTGTGCTAACTTTGTTGCCGACATTTATTGACGAGTTTAAATGAGATTAGAAAAATGGAGGAATGTAGCAACTTGAAGAAAGTTTTTATTTGATGAGGATGGTGTAGTCAATGGGATGGAGTTGTCTATTAAAATATTAAATAAATACAAATTACAATTTATTACACTAGGCAACAAACAATTTAAATTTTGTGTCCGAAATTTAAAAACATATGTTTTGTTTACATTAAGAAATTAGATTCCTACATCTTGAAATTAGATTCCTACGTTCCGCTTACAGCTGAAGGCGACAAATTTCAAAATTAAAAAATGGTACAAAACTAAGTGTTGCAAATGTATAATCGTGAAAGCAGGACATAAAGTGGGCTACGGAAAATCGCCCAATGAAAAATCAACCAAAAAATTAAGAAATTACCCAGAAACCCCCATAAAATTATGTGGTGCACGAAAAATTTACCAAAAATATGAAAAATTACCCAAAAAAACTCATGCCATAAAGGGCGATTTTTTATATGAAAAATGAGTATTTATACTCTCACTCTACGGAGTAGGAGGGTATATATAATTTGGGACAGAAAAAAATGTAACGCATTGAAGGAGTGACTCAAGACCCAAGTATGTTTGGGCCAAATCCGTTTCACGACTTTTTAAGTTATTTGAGCGTCCGCCTGGCTGGCGAAAGGAGCTAAGGAATCAATTCAAACTTTGCACATGGTAATATTTTTCCGAAACTTAGTTTAAGTTCGAAGATGGGCGAAATTGCCACGCCCCTTCTGGTAGCTCCCACACAAATGACCCATATTCCTATGTTAAATTAAAAGTAATGTAACTTTCACTTTTGATTAAGTTTTTAAAATCAATGTAGTAAATATGACGGGTTTTGTCACGCCCATTCCAGTACCTCACACACAAATCACGCAAAACTACGTAAAATTAAAGCTGTTATAACTTATATACGGATGATCGGAATACTGTAAAATTTGATATTTGACAATGCTTTTATAGACGTTAAATTCGGAATATGAGCTATATTGTCACACCTGGTACCTCCCACACAAAGTGGCATAAGCTTTATCTATATATATAAAAGAGAGTGGCGTTAGTTACTACGCTCATAACTCATTAACGCATGGGCCGATTTCGGTGATTCGCACCAATTCGAATTGGTCGCGGGCCAAACAAGAAGAATACCTAAGAAAATTCCAGAATATTGAGTGATTTTACGACACCATCTTCATGATAGATGACGTTTATGTTTACGGAGCATTGAAGTTCACTGTAGAAACGCCTGGATTGTACTATCTCAGTGGCATGGTTAAATTACCACCATTGCCTTTACCACCAGATCCATTACATTCCTTGCTTCATGGCGAAAGACCAGAATCACTTCATTTTCTATCGAACACTCAGAAATATAACGGCTGCTTTCAAATGACTGCATTTGGAGCAGATTTATTGATGAACGCAGGAGCTCAATTTGCTTGAAAACTATACGCAGTGGGATTGATTCAGCGATTGTCGTCGCTGAAGCAACTGTTTCTGCATTCCCAAGTAAAATACGCATATTATTTGCGATCATTATTGCCACATGTTTTCCATCAAATCCACCTGAATTGTGGGGCAAGTACAAGGATGATATGTCAGAACACATTTTGCATCGAGTTCGTGTCCATTCAGAGAATCCCCATATTGAGATGAATTAAGAGATGCACAACCAGGCTTTGGTTTTGATAGAAGGCATGTGTTACCTCATGTGCAGCAGTTTTTTAGCCAGGTTAGGAATACCAATGGCAGATCGTCGACCATACGACCCTTTCGAACTATAATTGCAGCGTGAACGTGAATGCGATACGAACGCATTCAGCCAATTGGCAAAGAACAATGATGTGCATCACTTAAACTGAACAATTCAAAATCAAATCGTTGGTTCACTGTATTCCTTCAAATCTATCGACTGTGTAACAAACAAAGACGAAGCAAGGAACTATTCAACTGAGTTTTTGAATTCATTGAATGTGCCTGGATTTATTTATTTATTCATATGTCTATGGAGTAACAATCCTTACAGACAAGCCACCGAACAATTTACAATTTAAGGTTGTTTCAGTTGTCATCGTGCTTTGCAATATCACTCAACCAAAATTAATCGACGGTACGCGTTTAGCGGTCACAAAGCTCACGAGCAAAGTTATTCACGCAAGAATACTAAGGGAAAAGCTCAAAGGTGAGGAAGTTCTCATTCCAACGATTCCATCCGATATGCCATTCGAGTTTAAGCGAATCCGATTTCCAATTCGTCTTGCATTCGCCATGACAATCAATAAATCACATTGAGTGTTTGTGGCCACAGTCTGGAGAATCAATGTTTTTCATACGGTCAACTGTATGTCGCATGTTACCGTGTCGGAAAACCATTCGCTTTGATCGTTTTCGCACCTGACAACAACAAAAACATTGCTTATCACAAAGTGATTCAATGAGAGAAAATATAATTCAAAATCGTCACGACCGTAACCCAATGGACGATTGACCACAGATTTCTGCAAACGACGTAGGACAACGCCGTTGATACATTCTCTTAATTATGCATATACTTGTTATCATTTAATAGTTCATATACTATTCACATTAAATGTGAATTACATGCACCGATAAATAAATAATAATTGAAGGCAAAACAACGTTTGCCGGGTCAGCTAGTTTTAAATAAAAACGATATAACATCCATGCGGGTAGTCAAAATCATTAGCAAATTTAAACTTTTAGCAACTTTAACTTTAAACATAAGAAATGTTTTCGCTTTAACCACGCCCCTACTTGTACCTCCCACAGAATCTATCCTGGGTAACATTAAATGCCCATACTGGTGCCTGAAATCCATTATGACTTCATAGTTAATCATGTTTTTGCAATTATTTACAAATCCGACGCTAAGCAAATTTAAATTTTCTCTGAGAGTGAGGGTATATATAGGTCTATTTAGCCGACAAACGTTTTCTTACTTGTTTTTCATAACTTTTGGGCAATGCGTCATAATTGAAATATGAAATATAGCCCAATATGAAATATTTTGGCAGAAGGCCGACAACGCACTAAACCTTTGCTCTGCATAGCCAGGTTTGAACATATCGCAGATGAGAATATATTTAATCCCGGCCGAAGGCTCGCAGCGCAGCATTGGGCGTACAGAAGAGTATATATTTTGCGCTATAATTTGTAATATGAAAATATTAAAAATTACTAAAATTTTGGGAGATTTTTCATTTATTTTTGGGCGTAATTTGGAATATTTTTCATTTGTTGGCACATTATTTTCATTAATTTTGATCTTTCATTGAGAGATTTCTCATTTTGCCCTATTATGAGCGGCATTTCTCATGAGCAATAAACCAAAAATGGATATATATTTGTAATTAGTGGCCAAATATGAAATATACCCAACAGCACAGTACATTATAATTCAACTAGAAACATCTATGATGAACTTGGACCTGATTGGTTTATATTTAGATATAGTACCGATACAAATTTAGTTTAATTTTGAACAAATGTTCTTAAAATTTGACATAAAATCTTATATTTCGACTAGAAACATCTGTGGTGAAAATTTAGATATAGATCCCATACAAATTTCGCTCCCGAATTAACTTTTTCCCCTCTAGAAACCACATATTTTATCCCATTTTCTTCAAATTATACCCTCCACCATGGATTGCATTCCACAGAGGCTGTCGATTTTCGTAGAAGTGCAGTAGCATTCCGGAAATGTCAATTTTTTTTAATATAGCCAAACTAAAACAAATAAAACAAGTAAGGAAAGGATAAAGTCGCACGGGGCCAACTATATGATATACTCCACTTTCATCCTATCCTATTTACATCCTATTACAATTCAATTCGGTGAAGATGTGAAAACGGGAAAGATTCATAATTTCATAATAGTTTCATAATTCTGCAAAGCAGAAACCCTTTACTCCGCGCTTTCGGCTTTGAACATACCCCAGAGGTGAAAAAAAGCTAGGCGTAGCTGGAGTGAACGTACCCCAGGAGATATATTTTCCCCGTTTTTTCCATGCTTTATATAAGGTTACTTTCTATATTTGTGTGCCACAAAATTTGAAATCAATTTTTGAAAGCTTTTTTCTCAACCAATTTTGCTCAAATTTTGCACACTTAATCATTTTCGATGACAATACAAGGAAATGGAAAAATTTGACCAATTGGACAAAGGGGCGTGGCACCTCCCATACGAAGTTAAAACCTATTATTGAATATTGTCAGTTCTATGACACCTAGAATGCTGAAATTTTGTGTAAGTGCATCTAGCATCAATTCGCATAGTTGTGCCAAAAATGGGCGGTATTGGAAAAGTGGGCGTGGCATCTCCCATACGAAGTTAAAACCTATTATTGAATATTGTCAGTTCTATGACACCTAGAGTGCTCAAATTTTGTGTAAGTGTATATACCATCAATGTGCATAGTTGTGCCAAAAAGGGGCGGTATTGGAAAAGTGGGCGTGGCACCTCCCGTACGAAGTTAAAACCTATTATCGAATATTGTCAGTTCTATGACACCTAGAGTGCTGTAATTTTGTGTAAGTGCATCTAGCATCAATGTGCATAGTTGTGCCAAAAATGGGCGGTATTGGAAAAGTGGGCGTGGAACCTCCCATACGAAGTTAAAACCCATTATTGAATATTGTCAGTTCTATGACACCTAGAGTGCTGAAATTTTGTGTAAGTGCATCTAGCATCAATTCGCATAGTTGTGCCAAAAATGGGCGGTATTGGAAAAGTGGGCGTGGCATCTCCCATACGAAGTTAAAACCTATTATTGAATATTGTCAGTTCTATGACACCTAGAGTGCTGAAATTTTGTGTAAGTGCATCTAGCATCAATTCGCATAGTTGTGCCAAAAATGGGCGGTATTGGAAAAGTGGGCGTGGCACCTCCCATACGAAGTTAAAACCTATTATTGAATATAGTCAGTTCTATGACACCTAGAGTGCTGTAATTTTGTGTAAGTGCATCTAGCATCAATGTGCATAGTTGTGCCAAAAATGGGCGGTATTGGAAAAGTGGGCGTGGCACCTCCCATACGAAGTTAAAACCTATTATTGAATATTGTCAGTTCTATGACACCTAGAGTGCTGAAATTTTGTGTAAGTGCATCTAGCATCAATTCGCATAGTTGTGCCAAAAATGGGCGGTATTGGAAAAGTGGGCGTGGCATCTCCCATACGAAGTTAAAACCTATTATTGAATATTGTCAGTTCTATGACACCTAGAGTGCTGAAATTTTGTGTAAGTGCATCTAGCATCAATTCGCATAGTTGTGCCAAAAATGGGCGGTATTGGTAAAGTGGGCGTGGCACCTCCCATACGAAGTTAAAACCTATTATTGAATATAGTCAGTTCTATGACACCTAGAGTGCTGTAATTTTGTGTAAGTGCATCTAGCATCAATGTGCATAGTTGTGCCAAAAATGGGCGGTATTGGAAAAGTGGGCGTGGCATCTCCCATACGAAGTTAAAACCTATTATTGAATATTGTCAGTTCTATGACACCTAGAGTGCTGAAATTTTGTGTAAGTGCATCTAGCATCAATTCGCATAGTTGTTCCAAAAATGGGCGGTATTGGAAAAGTGGGCGTGGCACCTCCCATACGAAGTTAAAACCTATTATTGAATATAGTCAGTTCTATGACACCTAGAGTGCTGTAATTTTGTGTAAGTGCATCTAGCATCAATGTGCATAGTTGTGCCAAAAATGGGCGGTATTGGAATAGTGGGCGTACCACCTCCCATACGAAGTTAAAACATATTATCGAATAGTGTCAGTTCTATGACACGTATAGTGCTCAAATTTTGTGTAAGTGCATCTAGCATCAATGTGCGTAGTTGCGCCTAAAATGGGCGGTAATGCAAAAGTGGGCGTGGCACCTCCCATATGAAGTTAAAACCAAAATTATACCTACTGTAATTTTGTGTAAGTGCATCTAGCATTAATGTGCGTAGTTGTGACAAAAATGGGCGGTAATGGAAATGTGGGCGTGGCACCTCCCATACGAAGTTAAAACCCATTTTCGAATATATGCCGTTCTATGGCAGATAAAAAACTGAAATTTTGCAGTAATTTTTCCTTCTACAAAAGATAACTAAAAAATAATTTCTAGGCCCAATAGAATTCTGCTTGCATAAAGCATGGATTTGAAAAAAAAAATTTTTTTTTGATTTACTAGTTTATATTAAAAATTACTCGTTTTTGTGCGATTTGTCATATGAAAAATTGCCAATTATTAGATTATTCATTTTGTTGATTTTCATTTTTTTTTTGCCCATTTTTTTATTTATTTGTTGGGCTATTTTTCATGGGATTATTTTTCATGGATCAAAGGGATCGAAATTTTAGCAACTGAAAAGATGCAGCATGAATCCGGCAAGTCTGTGTGATCTAAATAAAGTAGACGCCGGCCACAAGCTATTTACCCTAAACTCTATTGTTTCTGAAGAAAAAATACAAAATGTTTATTAATGAAAAACAAAATAGTCAGTGAAATTAAAAAGTCGATTTATATACGAAGAATTTTTCTAACTTATTTTGGCTTTGTAAATGTAACATATAAACGATCACAATTCTGGCTTTTGAAGTCTGATCTCAAATTTAAATGTTGTGCTTGGCTCGGATTAAATGTATCTGAAATAAATTCAACATTACAATGTCGATTAAATTTGCACAAAATTGCTGTTTTGAATTCAATATATTTTTGGTGAGTGGTGGTCAAATAAAAACTGATAAATTTTGATATTTGAAAAATATTTGTTCTCAAATAAACTAATAATTAAAAAATAAAGATAGATTTTTTTGGAACTTCTGAGAAAAGCACTCTGAAATTTACATACTATTTAGAACACAGATGTAGCCATTTGCTGGGAAAAAATCAAAAAAATATATATAGCTTCCATAGTAATTTTAATGTTAATTATGTAGAAAAAAAGTTATCGTTACTCGTTCGAAATAATATTATTTATTTCAACTGTTGGGGCCAAAATAGAGGGTTTAAGTCAAGGATTCTTAATTAAAAAAAATCTCTCTTCTCTCGCATTAAACAAGCCAAAGATTAATTTTTGTCAGGAACATCCAACATTTTTTTGAAGTCAGCTAAAAGTAAGTTGTTTTAATTATTTCTATTAAATATGCTCGACTGTTATACGTTTATAATTGTTGTACAGTAAAAACTGGGAACATCATCACGAAACCTAATGAACGTCTTACTTACAAAATCGAAAAGGAACTTTTTTATTTATTAAAAAACTATTCTTTTAAGTATTAGTTTTTGTGCTGTTTGATTGGTGATCGATTGATTGATTTTCTGTGTGTTTTGAATGTAATACATTCGAATTCCAGCTGCACCAAAAAAGAAGAGAAGTGAAATATTCACAATAATGATCGAAAATATTGAAGAACGTTCAAACAAAATATTGCCGGCCATTTCACAATTTTATGATGGCAAATAAAAAAGTTATAGAGTTTTGGCCGTAAGTTGTCACTGTGATTTCATACAGAATATTCAAATCTATTTGTGATTAGTTAATTATTTATTAAACAGTTCTTGCAGTATATTTTCTTTCATATTGATGTCAGTTCACACTTTCCATATCACCACCTCTTGCATTATTATAAATTCATAATACATGGAAATTAAAGGGATTACATTTATGCTTTATGTACCATAAATGAGAAGCTACATGGAAGCGAAACTTAATTAATTTATTACATACAATGCTCGTATCCACTTAACAGTAAATAGTGTTAAAATGTCATCTAGATATACAATATAATCAGGGTCGCCTTTTAATCAGGAGCAAGAATATGCACATGTTCATGATAGAGTTTGCATCTCGGTATTTCCCTCGGGAAAATCCTATGGGGAAGTGGTACTGCCAATGATGACAAACTAGTCGTGTTTATTCCGAAGATATAGTTCTACTAATCGGCTTGTTGTCAACTAAGTGACAACAACACAAAAACATGTCAGAGACATATCGTGTGGGAAACCCGATATATTAAAAAAATTTATAAAGAACATTCTTTTTCAAGGATGGTCAGAATTTTTACATGTATACATATTTATTTTTCAAATAAATAAAATTTTATTCTTTAGAATACAAGCTATTTACAAATAAAGAGTGATTTTTTTGAGGTTAGGATTTTCATGCATTAGTATTTGACAGATCACGTGGGATTTCAGACATGGTGTCAAAGAGAAAGATGCTCAGTATGCTTTGACATTTCATCATGAATAGACTTACTAACGAGCAACGCTTGCAAATCATTGAATTTTATTATCAAAATGCGTGCTCTGTTAAGAAAGTTCATCGCACGCTTCCATTTTATGGTCAGTTTAATCGACCCACTGAAGCGGCTATTCGGGCTATTGTGACTAAATTTCGCACCAAATTTACATTGTTGGACATTAAACCACCAAGACGCTTACGTAGAGTACGAACTGAAGAAAATATCGCAGCTGTATCGGCCAATGTTAATGATGACCATCAATTATCGATTCGTCGCCGTTCGCAGCAATTGGGCCTCTGTTACTCAAAAACGTGGAAATGCCAAAATAGGACTAAGCGGATGGACCACTTGAGGCGCAGCCGCGGTCAACATTTAAATGAAATTATCTTCAAAAAGTAAATGTCATGGACCAATCTAACGTTTCAAATAAAGAACCGATGAGATTTTGCAAATTTTATGCGTTTTTTTTAAAAAAAGTTATCAAGCTCTTAAAAAATCACCCTTTAGAACAATAACATTTTTTGCAATTTGTTATTTTTCGTTATGGGTGTTTTCGTGAGTTTAAAAAATATATTTTTATACACTCCACGAGAGTATTATGTCTTTGTGCATTTGTTTGTAACACTCAAAAGGAAGGGAGATAGACCCATTGTTAATTATACCGATCGGCTTAGAATCACTTTCTCAGTCGATTTAGCAATGTCCGTCTGCCCGTTGTAATAACGATACAGGTCGCAATTGTAGCCAGAACCAAACGAAACTTTGCATAACGAAGTTTTTCGGGACAAGGACGAACGCTATTTAATTTGACGAAAATCGGTTCAGATTTAGATATAGCCCCCATACGAATTTCACTCCCGATTTGACCCTTTTCACTCTAGATACCACATATTTCAACAGATTTTCTTCAAAATTGACAAAACACCTTATATTTCAACTGGAAACACCTGTGGTAAAAATGTGTTAGATCGGTTCAGATTTATATATAGCTCCCATACAAATTTCGCTCCCAATTTGAATTTTTCCGCTCTAGAATCCACATATGTTAATAGAATTTCCTCAAAATTGGCAAAACACATTATATTTCAACTGGAAACACCTGTGGAAAAAATATGTTAGATCGGTTCAGATTTATATATAGCTCCCATACAAATTTCGTTCCCAATTTGAATTTTTCCGCTCTAGAATCCACATATTTTAACAGAATTTCCTCAAAATTGGCAAAACACATTATATTTCAACTGGAAACACCTGTGGTAAAAATATGTTAGATCGGTTCAGATTTATATATAGCTCCCATACAAATTTCGTTCCCAATTTGAATTTTTCCGCTCTAGAATCCACATATGTTAACAGAATTTCCTCAAAATTGGCAAAACACCTTATATTTCAACTGGAAACACCTGTGGTAAAAATGTGTTAGATCGGTTCAGATTTATATATAGCTCCCATACAAATTTCGCTCCCAATTTGAATTTTTCCGCTCTAGAATCCACATATGTTAACAGAATTTCTTCTAAATTTGCAAAAAACGTATATTTCAACTGGAAACACCTGTGGTAAAAATATGTTAGATCGGTTCAGATTTATATATAGCTCCCATACAAATTTCGCTCCCAATTTGAATTTTTCCGCTCTAGAATCCACATATGTTAACAGAATTTCCTCAAAATTGGCAAAACACGTTATATTTCAACTGGAAACTCCTGTGGTAAAAATAGGTTAGATCGGTTCAGATTTATATAAAGCTCCCATACAAATTTCGCTCCCAATTTGAATTTTTCCGCTCTAGAATCCACATATTTTAACAGATTTTCATCAAAATTGGCAAAACATCATATATTTAAACTAGGTACACCTATGGTGAAAATGGGTCACATCGGTTCAGATTTGTATATAGCTCTCATACAAATTCCGCGTATTTTCAGAGAATTTCTTAAAATTGAGCATAACACGTTTACTTCAACTAGAATAACTTATTGTGAAAGTTAGTCACTTGTTTGGATATAGCTCCGATTCTAAAATTATTCTCGATTTGACAAATTGGACGAGGTGTGATTAGGAAACATACAAAAAATTTTCCCGTTTCACTGTTTTACTGAATTGAATTGTATTCCGATTGAAAGTGGAGTGTATCATATAGTCGGCCCCGCCCGACTTTAGCCTTTCCTTACTTGTTTCATTTTGGACTGTTCTTAAACCGCTACTTCTACGTGAATGGAATATTCGGTAGGATTTTAGCTCTTACCACTAACTTCTGTTTAACATATATTTGGATATAATGGGACTTATACTGACTTATAAAAAATATATTTTTTTCGAGTTTAGAACGCCAAAATACCTCAGAAAATCTTGTACACAATTCTTCGACAAAAATTGTGTAGCATAGAGTGATATTCCCCTAAGTGCATTTTTTGAATAAGCTCTAAAATTCTTGTCATGAAAATGAGTTTTCATTGGGCGTCTTCGGTAAATTTTAGAAATAAGATTCGGTTCAAGCGATCTGTACTTCTTTCAAAAAATGCAATCGTTTGAATTACAAAATTGCTTGGCCCCGGGAAATGTAAAATTGTATACCCTAATCTGTGTACACTAAAGCAGTACTCGCATAACCATTTATGGACCCGTACACACACACGTTCGTATATGCGCGAGTTCACCTACTTTAGCAAACATTAGGTTTCACTTGAAAAGTGCTTTATTTAGAAAAAACCGGAAGTTCAGCGGAATAACAAAAAAGAAAATAACAATGGGGGTACTTAAAAAAATAAATTTAAATGCCAAGGACTTTTAATGTTCGTTTTTGTCGTCGCTAATATTTTAGCTGTTCTTTCTGCAGGAACGGTTCCATTTGATGGTGTGTTTAGTTGTGATAAGTAGATCACATTATGTCCATTTAAGTGAACAAAGACCGAATGCGAATGGACAGAATGCAATGAAGATAACGGTGATGATTACTATATGGAAAATAGTTATTGTTATATTATGTTAGTTCACGACTGACTGCAGCACATCTTATTGTTTATAGCGTAATAACTGGAAACAACACAAATAATGCTAATTTGCAAATTTTCTGTTGGTTATTAAGTTTAACCATTCATTATTTTCATTCGTTTTTCATTTTGAGTGACCAGAGATGAGTTCTTTTTAATCTGAAATGCAACTGAATAAATACCGTTAGTTTTATTACTCAGCACAGTCGATAAAAACAGTGTAAAATGAATGGTTTTTCCAAGGGAAAGTGCTCAGGTCGTAAATGGGTTACTAACTTGTAACCGTATTTATACACTTCACGAGAGTATTATGTCTTTGTGCATTTGTTTGTAACACCCAAAAGGAAACGAGTTAGACCCATCGTTTATTATACAGATCGGCTTAGAATCACTTTCTGAGTCGATTTAGCAATGTCCGCCTGTCCATCTGTTGTCCGATCTTAACAAAAATTGGCACAAGTAAGTTTTGTGGATCAATGACGAACGCTATTTAATTTGAGGCAAATCGGTTCAGATTTATATATAGCCCCCATACAAATGTCGCTGCCGATTTGACTTTTTCCGCTCTACAAACCACATATTGTATCCGATTTTCTTTAGATTGGGCACAAAATCTTATAGTACAACTAGAAACACATATGCAGAAAGTGGGTAAGATCGCTTCAGATTTAGATATAAACCCCATACAAATGTCGCTCCCGATTTGAGATTTTCCGCTCTGAAAACCACATATTGTACCCGGTTTTCTTTAAAATTGGCACAATATCTAATAATCTAACTAAAACATCTATGGTGTAAGTGGGTAAGATCGGTTCAGATTTAGATATACATTTTATATATATATACAAATGTTGCTCCCAAATGTTTAACAGATTTGGCCAAACTTTACATATTATATTTCACCTATAAACATACAAGTGGGTCACAGCGTTCCATGTTTCAATATACCACCATACATATGTTCTTTCCGATTTAACATTTTTTTGTCAAACACATATATTTACAGGATACAAAAATCCTTCCCGATTTCACTTTTTTACCGAATTGAATTGTAATAGGATATAAAGTGGAGTGTATCATATAGTCTCCGACTTTAGCCTTTCCTTACTTGTTTTTTTTTGTAAAATAACAATTAGTAATTCAAATTAGAACAATAAAATAGAATAAAAAACAAGTAAGGAAAGGCTAAATTCCGATGGGACAGATCAACTATATGATTCTCTCCACTCGCAATAACCATGTAAAAGTTTTATTACCAAACTTCGATGACTGCAAATGACATTGTAAATATAACAAATTGCCAATATTTAAATATGTGGGCTGTAAGCTACGAGGGGGGCTATATCGAAACATCATCCGATTTGTCAAGAGAAGTGAATATAATGGTAGTCAAATTGGGAGTGGCATCTGAATGGCAACTAAACTCAGAAAAATAACTTTGCTAAATCTGAATAAAATCTATACTCCAATTTAGTTCAACAATTTTACTCCAGTGTAGAAGTAGGCAAATTAACTAAGTATGAGTAATGTTCCCTTATTTCAAAGTCGTAGTAAATAGTTCATTTAGTAGAAATAGGGAAGTAAATTTACTTAAAAACAGTAATACAAAATCTTACAATTAAGTAAATTCATACCTGCGTGAAAGGTAATTTCCAAGGATTTAAGTAAGAAAAAGAATTTCTGTGTGTGGCAAAACTCAATTTAAGAGATTTAAAAATGATTTAATGTAAAGTTAAGGTGTTTACTGAATTTTATTTATGAAATTCATACTTTTAAGTATTAATGAACTTATATAAGAACAATTCAATGTGTTTAGAAAATTCTAGAATAGTAATCTGATAAGCAATTCTCAATCGTTTGACGACACTTATTTCTTAAATACTTCAAGTCTTGTTCTAAACAACTACTGCAAAAGCGTCTATCTTGCCTTCACTATCATGGAATAATGAACAAGTAAATATTTACTTGGTTTGAGGAAAATTCAACTAGAATAAAGTTAAAAGCATGTTGTACATTCTAGAACAAGTTTGAACTTGATATGAGGAAATATTGCTTTAGCGATATACGAATTTATAAAATTTCGGGTTAATTTTTTTTAGAGTTTATGTATAAATCTGAACCGATATAACCCACTTTCACCAAATATGTTTCTTATAAAGCGGAAAGGTCAAATCGGGAGAGACATTTGTATGGGAACTATATCTAAATCTTAAACGATTTTCTTCAATTTAAACAGCGTTCGTTGGGATCGCGCAATAATTGCGACCTGTACTTTGGTTACAAGAATAGCTGGACAGACAAACGGATTCAGACAGAGAATTTAATTTGATCGTTAATCGTTAATCTTGATCGTTGTAAGTATTCATGGTATTGTAATTTTGTGATTTCTAGAGAACATAATCTATAAATGTCGTAGACCAAAAGTTATATGACTCAACTTGACTCAAAGTGTAAATGTGAAAGTGTTCGTCTGAGGTTGTGGTTTATGTTGGAATTAATATCTCGTCAGCATTTTTCGCCAAACTCCAAAAATTGTCATATTATTTTAGCACAGTTTTTGATTAGCCATAGACATATATATGATTATATCTCTGAATTAGTTTTGTGTACGAGATCACCATCAATATTTTATTTAAAAGGTATTGAAAGTACTTTTAAAATGGTATACAACATCATTCACCTTTTTGTACACATTTATACATTTTACTTTATTTTTTGAAATAATTATATAAATTGCAGTTTAAAGTATACTATTTGTATCCTATATTTTGCGTTTGTAATAATGTTTAGAAAAACTCATTTCGTCAAAATAAACAACTCTTCATTCTTTAAAGCTTTCATAAAATTTTGTTTTTGGTATTGGTACAGGGTGATAATTATGTTGGTTATATATTGAGTTTATATGGGAGGTGGCAGTGGGCGTGGTCCGATCGGCCCAATTTTATTTTTATTTTTTGCGTATGATATGTCTAGCAAATGTGCAAAATTACAAGACTGTATGTTTATTTTTCGACTTTATGCCATAAAAAATGGATTTGGGACAAGTGTGCAGCGTAAGAAATATTATTTATAAGAAATCCATTAGTGGTCTAAGCCACAAAATTATTAGTAATTCCATTGGATATTTATACTATTCCTTACAAATTTGTTGACATTTTTTAAATATGTAATTTTCTAAATGTGAAAATTTAGACACTAGGGTGGAATGAAAATAAAGTATTTTTGTCCTAAGGTAATATATTTTTTAACTTTTTTGGCAAATTTTTTCAGAACATTGTCAAATATTGAACAATATTTTTTTATTTTTTTTGGTCTTTATTTTTTTATACACAAAACAGTATATCTTAATTTTTTGTTATTAGTGTCAGTAAGACGCTGCATAAGTTTTATGACGTAGATCTTTATACTTGTTCTATAGGGTGGGTCATTTAAAATTTTAAATTTGAACTGCCGATTACTTTGACTTTGAAAGGTAGAAAAATATTAATTTTTATTTTCAGGTTTATGTATTTGGAAAATGGGACGCTATACGCTCGAAAAAAATTGTGAACTATTAAAAACTTACTTCTAAAGTAGTGAGTCTTTAAGGCCAACTGTAAGAAATTTATATGGAAAATTTTCGAGAAGAGATCGGCCTTCAGTTCAGCCTTCATGAAGCTCATTTTCATCTCGGTGGCTATGCCGCATATGGGGTTCAGAGAACTCACACGTGACTATTGAGAAGCCACAACGAGTCACTGTTTGGTTTGGATTTTGGGCTGTACTGAAAAATTTGTTTGATCGGATGAGGTACTGCCGAGCCAGTCGTGGTAGTCATATGAATGATATTGTGTTCCATTATTAAATGACAATGTTCAACCTTTCCAATAAAATCAGAAATTTGTAAATGTCCCACACTATAAATATAAACGCAACGACATGCTCGTCATCGCCCTATATTCAACTTTAACTTAATTCTCCGTATTCTGAGCGTGGTGCGATAGTAAGAATGCGCGACTTCAAATCTAATATACCCGGTTTTATACTCGTTTCGGTCAAAATTTTATTCCGGTTGCTAGCAGGAAAAAAATATTTTGTATTTATTTTCTTTTATTTTGTTACAATTTCAATTTTTGTAAAATAATAGTGGCACATACTTCGACCATCATCCGACTATAGCACTCCTAAGTTTACAATCGCAAAGCTATCCGAGGTCAAATTTCCTTCAAGGATGGAGTGGGTATATCCAACTGTCGAATGTGAGACAGAGGTTCCAAAATTAATTTTGGGGTTGGTTCCGATGTCTTCTCAGACAAAGTTGACCTACCATCCCGACTTCCTGACAGCTGCAGCGTCTTTCAGGCGGAAGACTTTGCAATGAAAGACAGTCAAGCTGTATTCTTTTGCCTCTAAGATCTAACCGTATAACATCTACATCTGTCAAATATCCAGACAAACCTTGCCTCAATATAACATAAAAACTTACCAGAAACCTTCTAAGCCAGAGTAGAAGAAACGTATCAAGAATGATATCAGGGCTGACGGGTTATTGACCAATTGGCACGAAGTGGAAGAAGAGACAGTCAATCACTTCTTATGCGACTGCCCAGCTGGCCCACGGCATAGGGCCTTTGGGCAGCACATACTACACGACATTGACGAGATAGGGGAAGTTGATATTAGAGATCTAACCAAATATCTCAATCTTTCAAGCTGGATATATCAGACCTTTCCATCCATTAAAAATGGCGGCTTAAAGTACTTGGACCCTCCGGTGAGAGCGCCAACCAACCAACCAATAATAAGACGTTGCAAAAGTTTTATGATGGATACTTATTCTACAACAATTAGTCGAAATAAAAAATATGCTGTAGAAATAGTTAAAACAACCTACTTTAAATATGGTTTCAAATTGTGGAAGTCCTCAACTAATTTTCGGTTTGTCTAATGCGTTGTCATAAAATATTTCGTCTATATCAGAGTGCATTCGTGAGCTAGACAGTTTTTAATTGTATTTTAATTATATTGCATTGTTACAAAGTAATACATTTTGAAAAATAAATAAAATAATATTTTGAATAATTATTTCTCCTAAGTTTGTTCTTTGATCTTTCTATCCATCAAAATTAAATACCTGCTGGTGCTATGATGTCGAAGTACAGGGGTTTCCAACAAAAGGTGTTATTTTGAATCACCCGGTATTTCGGTAGCTGTCACTTTTGAAGCTTATATTCTTTGACATTTGACAAGTCATTATTAAAAACAAGTAAAAACGGCGTTAATTTCGGCCGGGCCGAACTTTATATACCCTCCACCATTGATTGCATTCCACAGAGGATGTCGATTTTCGTAGAAGTGCAGTAATATTACAGGAAAATATAATTTTTTTATATAGCCAAATCAAAACAAATACTAATATTAAAAAAATAATTTTATAAATAAATATAATATTTTAATTATTTCAAACCACGCTACCAATACGTCAATATTCTTCTATTTATATTTTCAAAAGGCTTGAATACAATAAATTTGAAAATCCAACTTCATGATTCAACCAATTTATGCCGTAAAAGAAAAAGTACGAATTTCGAAAAACTTTTTGGCAAAAACACTACTATATATGGATCTACTCTATTAGAGGAATATACACACTGAATTTCGTGCTGTTGTCGTTTTATATGTACCATTTTATCCCTTTTTTGCCCCATTTCACCCCCTACAAATATGAATCCCTTTATGGTGCACGTTTTGTTACCGGAGGAATGCGCATACCCAATATCAAGTAAGTACAAGCAGATATATTGAAAAAAAATGCTTAAATACTAGGGTTTGGGGTCCGGGAATTCCCGGGAAAAGATTTTAAATTTCCCGGGAATACGAGAAATATTAAAAATATTTTCTTGATGATTTTAATTATTAATTTAGTTTTTCTATATAAATTGGAAATTGTAGAAATATAGAAAATCTAATATGAAAATCTATATATATAAAGAGTGATTTTTTTGAGGTTAGGATTTTCATGCATTAGTATTTGACAGATCACGTGGGATTTCAGACATGGTGTCAAAGAGAAAGATGCTCAGTATGCTTTGACATTTCATCATGAATCGTCTTACAAACGAACAACGCTTGCAAATTATTGAATTTTATTATCAAAATGCGTGCTCTGTTAAGAAAGTTCATTGCGCGCTTCCATTTTATGGTCAGTTTAATCGACCCACTGAAGCGGCTATTCGGGCTATTGTGACTAAATTTCGCACCAAATTTACATTGTTGGACATTAAACCACCAACACGCTTACGTAGAGTGCGAACTGAAGAAAATATCGCAGCTGTATCGGCCAGTGTTAATGATGACCACCAATTTTCGATTCGTCGCCGTTCGCACCAATTGGGTCTCTGTTACTCAAAAACGTGGAAATGCCAAAATTGGACTAAGCGGATGGACCACCTAAGACGCAGCCGCGGTCAACATTTAAATGAAATTATCTTCAAAAAGTAAATGTCATGGACCAATCTAACGTTTCAAATAAAGAACCGATGAGATTTTGCAAATTTTATGCGTTTTTTTTAAAAAAAAGTTATCAAGCTCTTAAAAAATCACCCTTTAGATAGAAAATCTAATATGAATAGAAGTATACCCTACGGTATATTTAAACCACCCTTTGTAAGAATTTATTTTATTAATATTATATTCCCCCTGTTTCTGTAAAATATTTTCCACTCTAAACGAATGAATCTAAAGACGTCAGTCGTACGAGTGTAGCTGTCAGTCACTTGTGCTTGTGATTTAAGCGTCCAATATTATGACTTTCAATTCTGACGATTTGTCTAGAGTAAAATATTTATAAAATGATTTCTAAAATATTTTGACAAAAACTTTCGTTTTCAATTTGTAATATATTGGTATTTTAACCCATTAACGCCCATTTATTAAATTTCTTTTCAATTATTATCGTAATAACTACTATTATTGATTTGTTTTGTTCGTCTCTATCACTTGTGTAATATATTTCAATTATCAGGAATCGCATTCATATTGAAAAGTGCGAAAGCCTTGAAATAGTGTACACGGGCGTGTACGGTGGGCGTCAATGGGTTCCAAAAGCACACCTGTTATTAAATGTTGATATTTTAAACCATATTGGACATACCTAAATTAAATAATTTTTTCCCGGGATTCCCTGGAATGAAACTTTTCATTCCCGGTTTCCCGGGAAATGAAAAAAGTCCGGGAAACCCCAAACCCTATTAAATACTTTAAAATCTTAGGGATTATTATGGGTATTTTTAGTCCTTGTGAGGGAAAAATTTTTCGCCCCATTTCAATCCCAACCGATCTACGACTATAAGACGCATTTATGGAAAATTTGAACGTTCTAGCTCTCCTTTCGTTTAGATGCTACCGTGCTTTCAACAGACGGACGGACGGACATGGCTAGATCGTCTTCGAATTTTATGACGATCAAGAATATGTATACTTTATAGGGTATCGGTCGATATTTCAAGGTGTTACAAACGGAATGACAAAGTTAGTATACCCCATCCTGGAGGTGGAGGGTATAATGAAACTATACACGCTTCAACAACGCATTGAAATTATTAAAAATCATGAATGAAAATCATCCGGAATTCCATCGAAAAATCATCTTGACTGATGAGGCCCATTTCCACCTCGGTGGCTACGTCAACAAGCAAAATTGTCGCATCTGGGGCTCGGAAAATCCAAGAGTTATTGTTGAGAAGCCTCTCCATTCTCATCGTGTGACTGTTTGGTACGGTTTATGGTCTGGCGGGGTCATTGAAAATGAGGTTGGATTAACAGTTCCGGTGAATGGATTGGGCTATCGAGAGATGACTAATGATTTTTTATGGTCGGAGTTGGATGGTATTGATGTGGACAACGTTTACTTTCAACAAGACGGCGCTACGAACCAAGCAACGAAACCATTAATCTTTTACGGGAAAAGTTTCCGGACCGTGTTATCTCTCGAAGAGGTGATCACAATCGGCCACCGAGATCTTGTGATTTAACACCTTACGACTTCTACCTTTGGGGCCACGTGAAAGATAAGGTCTACGCCAACAGCCCAGCGTCGATTCAAGACCTCGAAGATAGAATTCGTGAGGCTATCGAGGACATAGGGCAGCCACTTTGCGATTTGGTTATGGAAAATTTCATGAACAGGATATGGTCCTGTAAGTGTGGTCGAGGTGGCCATTTGGCTGATGTTATTTTTCTTTATTAACGGCATACCTTGTTGGAAAACCCTGTACTATATTCCCATATTTGTGAAATTTTAAAATGTGTCATGTGTTGCACCCTTTCACCATCACTTTCAATTATCTTTAAGGTGGATAATCTTCATATTCTCTGTATGCCGAAAACCTTTCAAAATTAAGCCACTTTTTCAATTCACCAAATCCCTGAAGACCTGTGTAATTTGTATGATACAAATTTCCATAAAATTGTCATAACTCTCAACCGGTCTTACTGAATAAGTTCTGGTTATTAATCATTCCGGCTTTATAAAGCCGCAAAAATTCCCTAAATGAATGTGTGTTGCGTTACGATTTATGATTTTATCACCAGCAACAACAACATCAAACAATTTGAAAATTCGTCCCAAAAACATTTGTCACATGCACTTCATTCGTGATGTTTGTTGTTTGAATTGAGGTGCAAATGTCGGTGTGACTAATGACATCGTCTGGAAAGTATCATCGGCCCTAAACATTAGGATAGAAGAAGCAGGGAATTGTTTTCTTTTTTTTTTTGTGACAAATTCTTTGGTATAACACCTCTAACGAGTGTTTGCTGAGTTGGGACGTGCCTTGTGTGGGATTAAATGATGACGACCATCATTCGTGACGGTTTCATCAGTCGCCATGGCCAATCCAACAAATAAATAAATATTGATGTTGATTGGGGATTTTGTGTAATTGCCTTAAAGGACAAGTTGTAGGACGTCTAATCGTTGTTGTTGCCATTGATTATGTGTCCACTCCCCCCACTCCACTTAAAGGATACTTTCTTTAAGATTGGAGAAAAAAATCGTTGAAAATGCTCAGACATATGGTTTTGCAAAAGACATGAGTGTTTACTAGTTAAGAGTTTAATCTTATAATGAACTAGTTCGATTTCGGTGATTCATGCATCATTATAATATTAGGTTGTCCTTGGAAGGATAAGACTCAAATACTTCATTTCACTTCGTTCTAATAAGTGCTTAGAACCAACGAATGGTGATTATTTGAATCACGTTTTTCACATCTGAATCATTGTTGACTATATTGTGGAAATTATAATATTCTAGTTTTTTTTTTAAACTCTATTTGTTCATCGATGTGAGTAACATTCGTTTATTGAGTATATTGTGGAAGTTATTATATTCTAGTTGTTTATACACTCCATTTATTCATCGATTTTCAAAAGAATCCGCCCTGATGCGAAATTTGTGCAGTGGTCATCATCTAATCATGAGTTAGTTCGTTTCCGTAAATTCCTGTAATTTTCAAATATTTCCATCCTGTTCAACCAGCATGTCCACCTCCGCAAAACCTTCGCACATTAAAAAAATCATTTCAACGTAATTTCTCGAGCATTCATTGAATGCCAATTAATCGTATTGAGATTCTAATCCTCACCAACATATCACTTAAATTTAGTACATAGTACTGCCATACATTTCCACACACACAGACTCGGAAACTGATGAATTTCATTTTGTTGAGGTGCAAGAAAAAAAACCTTATTATGCTTCAGCAATTGTGAATAAAAGCACATAACAAAGAGAACGTGCCAAAACCCCCAAAGGTGGGTTTTTGGTTTCCTGGAAAATAAAACTTTTTTCCTCGAACATTTTCGAAATCACTTCGCCGTGAACGACAAAAAAGGTATGTGTGAATGTGTTTGTGTTTTTTTATAAATAAGTATAAGTATATGAGTGAGATCAGAAAATGTGCTAAGTTGGTGGCTCAAAATTGTACGATCAAAAAGTTTTAATTTTAATCATAATTTTCTTAAAAGAACCACATAGTTTAAAAAAATATTTTTTTTCAAAAAAATGTTAAAGATTATATTGTATTTGTCAAATATACTCCGCTTTCATGCTTCTAACTGTATTAGTTTAACACCAACAACCCTTTCAAGTTTTCCCCCTTAAAAAGTAAAATAGGAATAAACTAAATAGACTATGGAGACTATATCTTGAAATGGATGCTAATGCTAAACTATTACACATAGAAGCATGACATTTGTAATAAATTTAACAGACATTCTCTCCTTTAATTTGAAACTTATATGGGTATAACTATAACTAGCAGTTAAAATTTTTTTTTTTAAATTTTATTCTTTGAAACTTATCAACACAGGAAATGTTAGCGCCATTTTGCCTATTGTTTCAGACGTACGCCATTCATTTCAAGTGTAATATGGATTGTCGAACGGTGTTATCGAAATAGAATCTTTTCTGAATCAATTTAGCCACGATCGTCTGACCATCTGTATTTGTAATCATGATATGCTTGTAATGAAATTTAACACAAATGATTATTTAGAGTCACTGATGAAAATCGGAGCATTTTTCGTTATAGACGCCATACAAATGCCACTTCTGACTAACATCATGTTATGTTTCACCTGGTAATATTTTTATATGACCTTAAGTGTCTCTATACGTGCTATATATGGTCATTTTTTAACAAACTTAAATTGTGTTATTTTAATTATTTCTGTTATATATTTATATACTCCACAAAAATCGCAGATATTTAAAAAAACATATTTTTTAGATTTGACAATTTTCTGTAAAACTAGAAGCAATTTGCTGGAAATTAGAAAAAATATATTCCTGTACGATAATCATTCGAGCTCGAGGTCTGGCATTATTTCTTTGAATTTACTGGAAATTATTTGTTATTTGTATGGACCGTGATCCATCATCTATATATATAAAAGAGTTGCGTTACTGACTGACTGACTATGACCAGCTCCAAGACCAAACGGCTGATGATTATGAAATTTGTACTTTTAGGAGGTAAAATGGGACAAAAAGGGATAAACATCGGACTTTCGTCCTGACCTAACGGCAGTGGCTAGAAGCATGAAATTCGGTGTGTTCCTTGCAATGACCATGCAGACGAGCGACAAGTAAGGACTTTTCGAAATTTATACTTTTAAGGGAGAAAAGAGGCAAAAAGGGATAAATATGGTACCGATTTAAGAATTGCAGCTAGAATCATGAAAATCGGTATTTACATTTCTCTGACAACGTAGACTTCCCATATAAATTGACAAAAAGGGATAAAAATGGTATCAAATAAAGTATTGTAGCTGGAATCGTAATATTTGGTATGTAAATTCCTCTGACCATGTAGAAGAGCGTTAAAATTGGATTTTTCAAAATTTGCATTTTTGACAACGTAGAAGAGCAATCTAAATGATTTTTTTTTTAAATTTGTACTTAAAGGGCTGAGCGGGACCAAAAGTTATAACACTGGTACCAACTAAAGTACTGCAGCTATAGTCGTATAATTTAGTGTGTAAATTCCTCTGACAACGTAAAAGCGCAAATTTAAATTGATTTTTTTATTTGTACTTTTAAGGGTTGCGAGGGACAAAAAAGGAATAAAATGGTACTAATTTAAGTATTGCAGCTATAGTCGTGAAATTTGGTGCGTTGTAAACGCCTTTGACAAAGTAGAAGCGCAATATAAATTGATATTTTCGAAATTTGTACTTATAAAGGGCGAACGAGACCAAAATGGATAAAAATGGTACCATCTAAAGTATTGCACCTATAGTCGTGGAAGTTGGTGTGTAAATTCCTCTGAGAACGCAGAAACGCAAACCGAAATGAATTTTTCGAAATTTGTACATATTAATGGGTGAGCGAGATAAAAATAGTACCAACACAAGTATTGCAGCTATAATAGTGAAATTTGGTGTGTAATTTGGTGTCTAATTGAAGTATAACATTGACATCAATCTTTTAACTGGTTTATTTAAATGTTTATAAGCAATCTAACACTATAATTGGAACATTTGCTTGATAATGCCATCGGAAAAATAATAGCTAAATATGTTATTAATGGAATGTTTAAACCTCCATGCCTAACGGACTCCTAGTTTAACAAAATCTCTTTCAACAAATATAGCTATGTGTATGAAATTTCAATAAATAAAATTCGTAATAAAAATAAAAGTAGCTATGTGTAGTTTTTTAGAAAATCATTTAACCACGCCAAAAAGGGCATACGTTAATGAAATAAAATGTTGATAAATTTATGAGAAATGGGTGTAGGAAAAAACCAATCATATCAAAATTATCGCGAAATGAAAAACAATTGGGAAAAAGTTCATAGCTACTTTTGCTACGACGCACTGTGGGGCCTCTGTCAGGAATCAGTGACAAAAGTTAAAAATTTCATAAAAGCTTTTGATAAAACTGATAATACCAATAGATAGAGAACTTATTACTGATCAAAAATCCTAAAATTAAAAATCGGGCAAATATTGTGGTTTATAAAGCCGATCAAAGTTGATTCATTTCTTCAGAATTCAAGAAAAGACAAAAAACGAAAAAATTGTAAGATTCATAATTGAAGCTAAACTATCTACCTAATTTTTACGTCTTTGGTCTCGTTTGAAAGGTACGTTAGATAAAGTGAAATAAAACAAAAATTGGTGGTTTCCAAGGCTAGTTGCCCAAAAAT
Source organism: Polietes domitor (assembly GCA_947397865.1). Lineage (NCBI taxonomy): Eukaryota > Metazoa > Arthropoda > Insecta > Diptera > Muscidae > Polietes > Polietes domitor. The sequence continues at coordinate 212,262,856 of OX377618.1, forward strand.
CGCAGTACCAAAAAAACACTAGATCTTGATCGTTTTTTAACTTTGGTGGAATAGAACTAAAAAGTTTTGAATATACATTACTTTTACATGATTTAGTACTCATTACTCTATTTAGAGTACTATGACATATTTAGAGATCATTGGGTATTCATTTGGACAGTTGTGCAAAAAATGGGCGGAATTGGAAAAGGGGGTGTGGTACCTCCCATACGAAATTAAAATCTATTATCAAATATATTGTATGTTGAAGGGGACGTTGTACATCCCATAAGAAATTAAAACTAGTTATAGAGTATTTTCTTTTACATGATACCAAGATTCCTGAAAATATGTGTGAGTTCATTAAGTTTTCACTTACGTATGCAAGATACAAATGGCCGGGATTTGAAAGATGGGCGTTGTATCCTCTCTAAAAATTAGAACCCAAAATATATTCCGTTGTATGGCAACAAGAATCTTGAAATGTTATGTGTGTTCATTGAGTACCACTGAGAAAATTTGTGGAAAATTGGGCGGTACGAGAAAAGAGGGTGAGGTACCTCCCATATAAAGTAAATATATATCCCTATTAATATCAGAGCTGTTAAGTAATGATTAGTAATCGTAATCATTAGTAATTAGATTACTTTTTTTTAAGTATAAGTAATGATTACAATACGATTACATTCAGTTTTATACGATTAGTAATTGATTACGATTACAAGTAATCAAAAAATAATCAGGATTACTTGCGATTACTGAAAAATAATCAAAAATAATCAAAAGTAATCAAAAATGAGTTCGACTACTTTAAAAGATTACTTTTGACTATTTTAGATTACTTTTGATTTTTCGCGATTACTTTTGATTCTCGCGAAATCGGTATGAGAGTTAGTAGTCTGTTTGTCAAAACTTTTGACTTTTCAATATATGTCAGTTTTGATTTTTTCTGTTCTCGTTCTTTTGCCACCTAAAACCGAAAGGTAACGGTAATCGCAAGTAATCCTGATTATTTTTTGATTATTTGTAATCGTAATCAATTAGTAATCAGAAATTATTGAATAGTGGATTATATAATCATTACGATTCTTTTTAAAAAGTAATGTAATTGATTACTAATCGTAATCGGAATTTAACAGTTCTGATCCAAACATGGAATGAAGTGACTAACTTTCACAATCAATTTGAAGAAATTCGGTGAAAATATGTGGTTTCTGGGGCGGAAGAAGTCAATATGTGTAAATCTGAATCAATCAAACCCATTTTCACAATGACTGTTTCTAGTTGCAATATAAGATATTTTGCAAGAGGAACTGTTAAAATATGTGGTTTATAAGTGGAAAAAACGAAATCGTTTGTGTGGGAGCTATAAATAAATCTGAACCGATCTGACCCATTTGCTCCATGGCTGCTTCTAGTACAAATATAAGATATTTCGCCTAATTTGAAGACAATCTGATACAATATGTGGTTTCTGGAACGGTAAAAGTCAAATCGGGAGCGAAATTTGTATGGGAGCTATATAGAAATCTGAACCGATCTGACCTATTTTCACCACAGGTGTTCCTAGTTTAAATATAAGATGTTTTGCCAATTTTGAAGACAATCTGTTGTAATATGTGGTATCTAGAGTGAAAAGAGTCAAATCGGGAGTGAAATTCGTATGGGGGGCTATATCTAAATCTTAACCGATTTTCTTCAAATTAAATAGCGTTCGTTCTTGTCCCGAAAAACTTCGCTGTGCAAAATTTCGTTTGGTTCTGGCTACAATTGCGGCCTGTATCGTGATTACAAGATGGACAGACAGACAGACGGACATTGCTAAATGGATTCAAAAAGTGATTCTAAGTCAATCAGTATAATTAACGATGGGTATATTTCGCCTCCTTTTGGGTGTTACAAAAAATGCACAAAGACATAATACTCAGCTGGAGTGTATAAAAAGTTGTCGAGATAAGGAAAAAATAAAGTTAAAAGCTATTAGTGTGGTCTGATTTCTTTTTTTTTGTAGATCTTTTTTGGGAGATGCCCATATGTTCATTTTATGAATCAGCGTGCTGTTTGGATATAGCCCAGATATAAAAATATTTTTTTCGATTTGACAAATTTCACTTTTTTACCGAATTGAATTGTATTCGTATAGAAAGTGGAGTGTTAATTTAATATTATAAAAACTTTTATCTCTTGTTGAAACATCATACAGGTAAGATATATAGCATATATATATATATATATAAACTAGCTGTGGGGGCGGGAGGGGCGTGGCAAAACTGTTTTTGAGAATAACTTTATATGTGTACTAAACATATATTACTGAGCACGAAAAAAACAATATAAATCTGAATTTTGATTGTTCGGTACATGTTTTTTGTCTGGAGAAGAGGGCGGGGTTCAGTTAGTTAAATATAATTATATTACTAAACATGTGAATATATGTTATGTTAGATCAAAAATAAATGAAAAATGATTGTTTCGTAACAAAAACGTTTTACATTTACTTTTACACGAAATAAAATATTTTTGAAAGGAAAGAAATTCCATATTCAACGTGTGATTTTAAGGCTCCCAGCAAGTATAGGATGTAATTCGTAGTCTTATTTTAAAGCATAGGATGTCTTCTTTACAACAAAACTTTACTTTTGTAATTAAGTTCCTTATTTCAGAAGTTATGATTTTTGCAACGAAAAAAGTCAAAAGGCCCTACTGTGCGACGGCAACGATATGTGTTATTTTCTGCCAAACGGATTAAAGAAAAAATCTTGTTTTTGGAATATTCTTTTGGCTAATCACAAAGATTATACAGAGCGAGTGTAAGTTTGGAGTGAGCGACAAGGCTACGGTTTTCTAAATTCCATAACTTCAGACATATGTATGTGAAAAAGTGGAATTTAGATAACTGATGAGGAATAAAACAATAAAGTTTGGATTTTATATCAACATAAGGTAAATTGTAAAGTTGACTTTATTTGCGAGCAAAAATTACTTTATTGTATAAAGGGCAAAGCTAAAGTAAATGTACGTAGACGTACCAAGTCTACTTAAGCCGAGCTCATTAGTTACATTCTAATATGTATGTCAGTTAGTAATTATGTACAAGAATATATGTATCAAATAGAATTGATTTGTTGTCTAGTCTCTGCAAAGCGTTAAACGTCGGCAGAGATCACCTTATGTACATATAAATATGTAAGACAAAATATTTAACGAGTATATATATACGTACACTTATCGATATGTATGTACGCATGCATATATGCGTAGTAATGTGCATATGCATATGATATGTACATATAATTCAGAACTAAAAAAATGGATAAAGCAAACTGAAAATATTACAATGCAGTACAAAAGTGTGGTGCATATCGTTCATCAACAATAACAATGGCATATATCACACCTAACGTAACGCCAAATTTGCGCGGAAACGGCGCGTGAGCTTCACCCGTCCTTCTATACAGCATGTTTTACTAACTTAAATTTTAAAATAGTGCAAAAAAATTGGGAAATTTTTTTAGTTTTTGTCGGTTTTGCGGAGAATCCCACATATGTTCTTGCTTTGAGCATATCATCTGGTCAATGATAGAGTTTTTTTCTTTCCCTAGATAGCGAGTACTATTATTAGTATCTCCCACTATTTATATATGCCTAATTGTGATTTTAGTTTCAAAAATTAAGAAGAGAGTTAAGGCCAGCCAGGCCGTATCATATATATCCTCCCCCATATAGAGCACTAAACAGTTTTAGCGGCAGATTAGATGCTGTCAACTTTATGCAGAAGTTCAGTGCCACTGAAAAGTTAAGAATTTGTGATATGAAGGGAACATTTTTCTAGACAATTTTACCCATTTGTATTCAACTTCAGCCGTTTTGTAGGTACCATTTGTATGCCTCTTTTCCCTTTTTAAACTCAAAGGTATGAATTTCGAAAAAATTCCCTAATTCTACGTGTGTGCATTTACAGAGATGTTTTTATACCCTCACTCTACAGAGTAGGAGGGAATGTATAATTTGGGACAGAAAAAAGTGTAACGCATTGTTTAAAGACCCTAAGTATGTTTGGACCAAATCAGTTTCACGACTTTATAAGTTGTTTGAGCCATGTCCGTCCGTCCGTCTGGCTGGCTGGTGTACACGATAACTCTCGAAGAGAGCTAAGGATTCGATTCAAACTTTGCACATGGTAATATTTCCCCGAACTTAGTTTAAGTTCGAAGATGGGCGAAATTGCCACGCCCCTTCTGGTACTCGCACACACATATGTTAAAGTAAAACTAATATAGCTTGCACAGGGATATTCGGAATCAGGTATATTTTGAAATTTGATAATGTTTTTATAATCACTTTAAGTGGATTAAATTTGCCACGCCCCTTCCAGTACCTCCTACACAAATCACCCTAAACTACGTAAAATTAAAGCTGTTATAACGGCGATATTTCTACACCCCATCTGGTACCTCCCACACAAAGTGGCATACATTTTGGTTACTATAAAAACGACATAACATCCATTCAAACGGGTAGACAAAATCATTTGCAATTTGATATTCGAAAATGTTTTTATAATCACTTTAAACATAAAAATATTTACGCTTTATCCACGCCCCATCTTATACCTCCCACACAACTGTATCTATCCAAGGTAAAATTAAATGCTTTATAACTCTTTACCGGTGCCTGAAATCCATTATGACTTCATATTTGAAAACTTCTAGTACCTACAACATACATACTCTGGCGCTAAGCAAAATTTAAGTCCTTCCTCACAGATATTCTCTGAGAGTGAGGGTATATATAAGTCGGTTTAATCGACTGACGTTTTCTTACTTGTTTCTTTCTGTGCTTTATTATTTTCCCCAAGATTCTACATTATATAATTTCTGATTATTTCCGAACTAATCTCTTTTCCAACATATTTTTCTCGAATGCTGATATTCGGATAATATACGCAGTTTTAGCCATATTTTCAATCTGCTGATGCTATTGAAGTATTTGAAAATGTTTTATAATGTAAATATTTATAATGCTATGGAAATATTTTGAATATAATTATGCCCAACTGAATGGTTGATTGAATATATTCTGCATTCTGTATGCGATGGTTTTCACACACTTCCTTCCATGACAGCTCGCTATGTCCCCCACCTGATCGAAAAACATTCATTTCGTTTATTTCGCAAAAAATATTTCCCAATAATTTGTCTATTGTCTTTTTTATGTTTGGCATTTCTCAAACAATGACAACTCAATATTATTTCATAAATCAATATCAGCTGACATCAAAGGATGCTTGTAAAAATCTATGTAACTGGCTTTTGTATGCTTCGCAAGACAAAAGACCAAATAAAATGGAATAAAATTCCTCCACTTTGGAAAGCGTGTATTTTTCGTTGTGCTTCAAAAATCCATTCCTTTTGTTCACAAGTGAATACCAGCACCGATACAAACATATACTTCTACATATGCATAGTGTGGATCACTTGAATAGGGAAATGCATTTTGCTGGATTTTAAAATTCTGTAAACTCTATAATTGGTCTCTACTTTCAGAATTTTATAAAAATTGACATCACCCAATGGAGGACATATAAAAGCCTTAAATTTACTGCTTTTACCTTATGCAAGTGACTCGAAAGGACTACATGAACACAGTAAATCACATTTCAACAAAAGAATGCAACACATGACTCGTTGAGTCGACAAGATACGTATACAAATGTAAGTGCTACGTGACCTTGCCTCAACAGATTTCAAAGCGTCGAAACGACAAAGTGCAAACCAGTTGAGATACATTCCACAACATGTGACAATACAAATTACAACTAGAAACGACGAAGACAAAGACAAAGATAGGCACTTAAATTTGCCCAGGAAACAAGATAGTTACCGCACAAAAGCCAAGTACTCTCATCAAATTCAATATATATCGAAATTTACCAAATAATGTTAAATTCCCATTGAAGCATGTCTGCCGATAACAAACCGTGACAGAGGTAACAACTGGCAGCCTACCACTCCAGCAAACAAATATTTCCTTTCCGCTTCACTTTTATGACACGAGTTTTGTTGGCGTGTCTTCCTTTTTATCTCGGCATAAATTACATGAACTGCGAGTGTAACAAAAGGAGGCCGGATGGACGGACAGACCTACACACATCCAGGGGAATACGTGGAAGACACTACAAAAACGGGATACATTTGTCATCTTTCTTTGTTTTCATCTGCATCTGTATTTGATGTGACATCTCAAAGACAGGAACACACAGCCAAACACAACTCTCAAGTCCTTCATACAACAACACAGCGACACAAGGACCGACCAGAAATGAACATACCGAAAATGACGATGAAAAAGGAGCAAAAGGAAGACAATCAGAACAAACAACCAACTTTTTGTCACGAAATATACGATATTTTCTTGCGAAAAGAAAATAATCTTATCGTTGTTGGAGAAAACCTGAAGTATCGTCTTTAATAAATTGGATTTGTTCTTAAAGATGTTGTTCGCATTCGTGTGAAACTACTCGGATGGAACAGCTGGGACGTTTGGACATTTCTGACATAGCTAGACATACGAGTACATCTGAATTATTGTAGCATCGCAGTTCATTCAATTCATCAATTATTGACGAGGACATTGGACATAACAACGCAATTTGTCTAGGGCTAAATTGTTGGTTTGGGTAATGTAAAGAGTGCTATACAAACATGTATTCAATAAAGTTCCGAATTGAATTTGCTGAAAACGTTAGTGTCCTTTAAAATTCCCCGTATGTTGTCATCTTTATGAAGAATGAAAACGAAAAATGTATTAATAATTCTGAAAAAGTTGAAACCACTTAACATGCAAAATGTTTGATTGAAAAAATATTTCAAGAGAAGCTGAGCAACACCAAAGACTATAGGACATTTTACAACATTGGGGAAATCGAAATGAAAATATATCTAACGAAATAAATATTGCTGGAATTGCAATTATTACACTATGCAACAAAAAAAGAAACATTTTGTATCCAAACCGAAAAAAAACTATTTTTTGTGTGCATTGAGACTTGCTGATTAACAAAAATCACCACAAGAAATATTTATGAATATATTTATACCCTCACTCTACAGAGTAGGAGGGTATATATCATTTGGATCAGAAAACAAGTACGGAAAGGCTAAAGTCGGACGGAGCCGACTATATGATACACTCCACTTGCTATACTATTATAATTCAATTCTGTAAAAATGTGAAATCGGGAATGATTTTTGTATCCTGTAAATGTATGTGTTTGACAAAAAGTTTAAATCGGCCAAAATCGGTTAAACATTTGGGAGCAACTTTTGTATATATAAAAAAATTAAAAAAAAATATATTTAAATCTGAACCGATCTTACCCACGTTCACCATGGGTGTTTTTAGTTGAATTATAAGATGTTGTGCCACATTTAAAGAAAATCGGACACAATATGTGGTTTCTAAAGCGGAAAAAGTCAAATCGGGAGCGATATTTGTATGGGGGCTAAATCTAAATCTGAACCGATCTAACCCGCTTTCGCCACATGTATTTCTAGTTAGATTATAAGGTGTTAAGCCAAATTTGCAGAAAAACGGGAGCGATATTTGTATGGGGGCTATATCTAAATCTGAACCGATCTGACCGATGTTCACCGTCGCTGTTTTCACTTCAATTATAGGGTAATGTGTCAAATTTGAAGCAAATCAAGTTTAATATGTGGTTTCTAGAGCGGAAAAAGTCAAATCGGGAGCGACATTTGTATGGAGGCTATATCCAAATCTGAACCGATTTGCTTCAAATTAAATAGCGTTCGTCCTTGATCCGAAAAACTTACTTGTGCCAATATTTGTTAAGATCGGATTATAATTGCGACTTGTAATTTGATTACAACAATAGATGGACAGACAGACGGACATTGCTAAATCGACTCAGAAAGTGATTCTAAGCCGATCTGTATAATAAACGGTGGGTCTAACTCGTTTCCTTTTGGGTGTTACAAACAAATGCACGAAGGCATAATACTCTCGTGGAGTGTATAAAAAGTATAACGCATTGAAGGAGTGACTTAAGACCCTAAGTATTTTTGGACCAAATCAGTTTCACTTCTTTTTAAGATGTTTGAGCCATGTCCGTCTTTCTGGCTGGCTGGCAGGTGTACACGATAACTCTCGAAAGGAGTTGAGGAATCAATTCAAACTTTGCACATGGTAATATTTTTCCCAAACTTAGTTTAAGTTCGAAGATGGGCGAAATTGGCACTCCCATTCTGGTACCTCCCACACAAATATCCCATATTCCAATGTCAAATTAAAAGCCATATAACTTCCACACGGATAATCGGAATCAGCTATATTTTTGTATTTGATAATGTTTTTATAATCACGTTAAGTGTGGTAAATATCACGGGTTTTGCACACCCCTTCTAGTATCTCCCACGCAAATCACGCAAAACTGCGTACAATTAAAACTGTTATAACTGCTATACTTATGATGGGAATACTGTAAAAGTTGATATTTAGCACTGCTTTTTTAGTGGTTACATTTGCATGGAATATGGGCGAAATTGCCAGACCCCTTCTGGTACCTCCCACACAAAGTGGCATTAACTTTGGTTACAATAAAACCGATATAACATCGATACGGGTAGTTCAAAATCATTTGCAATTTGACATTTGAAAATGTTTTTATAATCACTTTAAATCTAAACAAGTAAGGAAAGGCTAAAGTAGGGCGGGGCCGACTATATGATGCACTCCACTTTCTCTCCGAATACAATTCAATTCGGTAAAAAAGTGAAAACAGGAAGGATTTTTGTATTATCCTAATCATAGAAGGATATGACCTGGCCCAATTTGTCAAATCGGGGCTATAACCAAACATGGAATGAATTTACTCACTTTCACAATAGGTGCTTCCAGTTCAAGTATACCATGGTATGCTCAATTTGAAGAAATTCGGTGAAAATACGTGGTTTCTGTTGCGGTAATGTCAAGCCGGATGCGAAATTTGTATGGGAGATATATATAAATCTGAACCGATTTGACCCATTCTGACTGATGGGGTTTCTAGTGGGGTGCTTCTAAAGGGTGTTTTTTATTGAGGTATAGAACTTCGAATTGAAATAAAACACAAGAAAATCGTTTTAATGTCCATCAATTTGGCTTTATTGGAAGGATAATTTTATGCCATTAATGTTTAAATATGATTTCGGGCATGTGGCCGCCGCGGCTGGCTCGAATATAGCCAATTCTACAGGTCCAATTTTCAATAACGCCACGAATGTTGGCTTCCAAGTCCCCTAACGTTTCTGGTTTGTTGGCGTAGACGAGCGACTTCACATATCCCCAAAGAAAATAATCCAATGGTGTCAAATCACACGATCTTGGTGGCCAATTGACAGGTCCATTCCGCGAAATTATGCGCTCATCGAATTAATTGCTCTGATGGACGATTATGTCGACCATAAAATGGACGGAGCTTGCGGTGAACTTCGCGAACTAAACCATTACTTTCGAAATAAATTTGCACGATTTGCAAGCGTTGTTCTTTTGTCAACCTGTTCATGATGAAAAGGCAAACCACCTAACCTAAATATTGATCACTTGACAGCTGACAAAATGGCCGCCAGTTAAAAAAAGTGATGCCAACTTAAAGTTCTATACCCCAATAGGTGAAATATAAGATATTTTGCCGAAAGCAGTCTGTAAAAATACGTGGTTTCTAGAGCTGAAAAAAATCAAATTGGGATGGACATTTGTATGGGAGGTATATATAAATCTGAACACATTTTCACCACATTTAGCCGACTGAAGTTTACATACTTGTTTTTTACTAAATTAAAATTTTCGAAATTTTATTATTTGTAATTTTAGTATAGACCATTTAAAATTTGAACAACCGATTTCTTTGACTTTAATAGGTAGAATAACATTAATTTTTATTTTTATTTTCAGGTTTATGTTTTACATTTGAATAAAATTGGGAAATATTAAAAACTTACTTATAAAGGGTGGTTAAATTTTAAGGGCGTTGATTTTGAATAAAACACAAATTACGTAGGAAATTATTGTAATTTCTTTTTATTATGATAATATTGGTATGGTTCAATTATGTATGGAACAAAATATTGGCCAAATGGCCGCCGCGACCTCGGCGGCACACCTATATCCGATGGTCCAAATTTTCAATGACGCTGAGGCATAATTGAGGTTCTATGCCGTTAATGTATCGAATTATCTCATCCTTTAGCTCTTGAATTGTTGCTGGCTTATCGACGTATACCTTTTCTTTCAAATAACCCCAAAGAAAGAAGTCCAACGGTGTCAAATCACATGATATTGGCGGCCAATTGACATCGCCACGCACCCATTATAAGTACAAATTTCGAAAAATCAGCGGAATTTACATATCAAATTTCACTTCTAGCTGCAATAATTTAGTTGGTACCGTTTTTATTCATTCATTCATTATTCATTTTTGAGCCGCTCACCCCTTAAAAGTACCAAAATACATTTATATTGCGCTTTTATATGGTGGGAGGAATTTACATACCAAATTTCACGATTATAGCTGTAATACTTTAGTTGGTACCGTTTTTATCCCTTTTTGTCTCCCTCGTCCTTAAAAATACAAATTTAGAAAAATCCATTTATGTTGCAAGTATACGTTGGCAGATAATGTAAATACCGATTTTCACCAATATAGCTGTAATACTTAAATTGGTACCATATTTGTCTGTTTCGCCCCTTAAATGTACAAATTTCGAAAAATCCATATTTGTAGTTCTTCTGCATGGTCAGTGCAAGGAACACACAGAATTTCATGTTTCTATCTACTGCCCTTTAGTCAGGACGAAGGTTCGATGTTTATCACTTTTTCCCATTTTACCACCTAAAAGTACGAATTTCGTAAAACCCTTTCTTAGTTGGCATCTACGTCATATTTGATCAAATCCGTTTCACTACATTTAAGCAGTTTGAGAGATGTCTGTCCATCCGTCCGCCTGTCTGGCTGGTATACCCGATAACTGTCGAAAGGAGTTAAGGAATCAATTCAAACTTTGCACATGATAATATTTTTCTCAAACTTCATTTAAATTCGAAGATGGATGAAATTGCCACGCCTCTTCTGTTAAATAACACAGCAATGGTCCATATTCCTATGTCAAATATTCGGAATTAGCTATATTTTGGTATATGATGAAGTTTTTATAAACACTTTAAGTGTTCAAGACACATCACACCCCTTCTATAACCTCCCACACAAATCAACCTAACCTACGTAAAACTAAATCTATTATAATACAGGGTTTTCCAACAAGAGGTGTTATTTTGGTATTCAAAGGAAAATGTCATTTTTTGAGATAAATGATGATAAGACATGATTTCATAATAAAGAGAAAGGTATGCCGTTAATAATGAAAAACAACATCAGCCAAATGGCCACCACGACCACACTTACAGGACCATATCCTTTTCATGAAATTTTCCATAACCAAATCGCAAAGTGGCGATTATATGTCCTCGATAGCCTCACGAATTCTATCTTTGAGGTCTAGAATCGACGCTGGGCTGTTGACGTAGACCTTATCTTTCACGTGGCCCCAAAGGAAGAAGTCGCACGGTGTTAAATCACAAGATCTCGGTGGCCAATTGTGATCACCTCTTCGAGAGATAACACAGTCCGGAAACTTTTCCCTTAAAAGAGCAATGGTTTCGTTGCTCGTGTGGCACGTAGCGCCGTCTTGTTGAAAGTAAACGTTGTCCAGATCAATACCATCCAACTCCGACCATAACAAATCATTAATCATCTCTCGATAGCGCTATCCATTCACCGGAACTGTTGACCCCGCCGGACCATAAACCGCACCAAACAGTCACACGATAAGAATGGAGAGGCTTCTCAACAATAACTCTTGGGTTTTCCGAGCCCCAGATGCGACAATTTTGCTTGTTGACGTAGCCACCGAGGTGGAAATGGGCCTCATCAGTCAAGATGAATTTTCGATGGAATTCCGGATCATTTTCATTCATGAATTTTAATAATTTCAATGCGTTGTTGAAACGTGTGCCATTTTAAATAATGGCGTAGCTTCTACTTGTCAAATGTCAAAGAATAAAAGCTGTAAAAGTGACAGATACCGAAATACCGGGTGATTCAAAATAACACCTCTTGTTGGAAAACCCTGTATATATACTGATGTTCGTAATACTTTGAAATTTGGCCTTTGGCAATGCTTTTATGGACGTTTCATGAACTTGGAATAGGGATTTGAAGAACTTGGAATTGTCACAACCCTTCTGGTACCTCCTATACAAAGTGACATAAGCCTTGGTTAAAATAAAACCGATATAACTTCCACGCGGGTAGTCAAAATCAGTTGCATATATGAATGGATTTTCAAAATTTGAAATTGCTTTTATGATCCACTTTTCGTCATAATGAAAATATCGTGAAAATTTATTTTATAATAAATACAATGTTAGCACCAATTTATTTTTGCACTCCATATTTGCTGTACAATTTACGATTATGGAGCGGTTGGAGATGGTAAGAGATGATATTCTCATTCAGCAAAGAAACAGAAGGGCTAAGTCAGCCTCTACATTTCGTTCTCAGACGTCAAACATGTATTCCATTCACAGCAAAAAACTGATTTCTATAGGATAGTATGAAAGCGTCCAGCTTACAAACGTATAATACTAAAATCGAAATATTTCGAAGAACGTTTTTTAAAACGCTTTTGAACTAATAGTTGAGTATTCCACGATATTGGGATTTCAGTAAAATTGAAAAGCTGTTGATAATGCAACAAATGCAACATATTTTTTGGCTGCAACTTATTATTCGATTGTTCTTCAGAAATTGCAGTAACATTTTAGAAATGTATTTGTTAGAGGAGATTTATATGTCTTGTGATGTTTATAACATTTACAGGTGTATGTGTAGATGTGGCATCAATATTGAGTTTCATAGCTGATTTATTTTTAGACCACATCGGAATGAATAATGGGCAATAGGGAGTCAAACGAAGTAATTATATCCAAATATATGTTCCAACCTGCTGCGTCAAGGTGCGCATTGTCACGCTCTGTCATCAATCACGTAACTTATTTCCCATTTCCTACTAGGTGCGAAAAAGCCGACTGACAATTATAATAACCTCGACTCCTCTCCACGAAAATTAGCTCTGCACTAGACATTACCAAATAAAATTAATGCGAAATGCTGAATGTTCTTGAAGTTATTCATTTCATCATCCTCTCGTTTTCTTGTAAAACAAAATCAAATTTGTTTCACCAAATCCCCACCATCTGCTTCCCGTTTACGATTATTTCGATCTGACTCATGTTGCGAGAGCTTCCGTTTTCATCCATCTTGTCTATAACAATCGGAATAAATTGCACATTTTGTCGTTCAACGCTTTTGGTTTGGCTGACACAACTGGGGAATTGTTGAATTTGTGATTGAAGCCTCTTTTTGCAACTGATTTATTTCATGTTTACCACATCACGTTACATTTAATAACATTTCTCGTCTCCAAAATTGGTAATAATCTAAGCATTAATATTCACTCAAGTGTATTAGAAAAAAATTGGCAATAATAATAATACGGGTTTATAAATCCAAACAAATTTACACTATTTCGACTCTAGAATCTTCATATAATATCGAACATGATTTCTAGATCGTGTCATATTTCAACTAGTAGTACCAAGTTTGAATCCATTGTGGCCTTTGTGTAGTGAAATGTCAGTTTAAAATTAATCCCAAAAATATCACGCAGAGTTGTTACTATTTCTGATCTATACAAACCACTGGCTTGTTCTCTTTTCAAGAGGATAACGTCGAATTTAGAATGGACACGAAAGTAACTTTTTTATGGCTCTTTCTGCTGTACATTAGGTTGGGTAGCATTCCAAACAAATTTCCAGTCACCCGGCGATAATAAAATTTGGATTGTTTAATGATGATTTGCAAAATAGTTCGTTCCTAGAGCAAGCCGTCTGTGAGCTAAACGCTACTGAAATACCCCTAAAAAGCATATTTTTCCGTGTAATTATACCCTACGCTACTTCGTGGAATAGAGTATTATAAGTTAGTTTTCCGCCAAATGTTTGTAACACAAAGAAATAATCGAGCTAGACCCACCTTTAATTGTACCGATCGGCTTAGAATCACTAGCTGAAATTATTTAAACATGGTCGCAATTGAAATGAAATTTTGTCCAACGACAATCAGTATTGAATTTGGATGGAAATCGATTCAGATTCAGATATATACTCTATGCAAATATCCCTCCAATTTATTATATTACTGCTCTGGAATACACATTTTACAATGTATCTTGATGCAATTTTCAGTTTCATGTTATATTCAAACTAAAGGGTGGTTAAATTGTAAGGGCCGATGTTGAATGTGAACCACACGCTTACGCTAGTCGTTGATGAACATTACGCATAAAGACTTGCATTTACACGCTTACAAGGTTCAATTGACTCAAGAACTAAAGCCTCTTGACCATTCCAAACGTCGTCAATGGTCAGAATGGTGGCAAGAAATGGCAACAGTGGATGAGGCACATTTTCACCACAGTGGATTCGTCAATAAGCAGAATTGCCGCATTTGGGCGAATGATAATCCAAGAGTGATTGTCGAAAAACCATTGCACCCACAAAGAGTGACTGTTTGGTGCGGTTTATGGGCTGGCGGCATCATCGGTCCGTATTTTTCCATGCTTTATATAAGGTTACTTTCTATATATGTTTGTGTGCCACAAAATTTGAAATCAATTTTTGAAAGTTTTTTTCTCAACCAATTTTGCTCAAATTTTGCACACTTAATCATTTTCGATGACAATACAAGGAAATGGAAAAATTTGACCAATTGGAAAAGTGGGCGTGGCACCTCCCATACGAAGTTAAAACCTATTATTGAATATTGTCAGTTCTATGACACCTAGAGTGCTGAAATTTTGTGTAAGTGCATCTAGCATCAATGGGCGGTATTGGAAAAGTGGGCGTGGCACCTCTCATACGAAGTTAAAACCTATTATTGAATATTGTCAGTTCTATGACACCTAGAGTGCTGACATTTTGTGTAAGTGCATCTAGCATCAATTCGCATAGTTGTGCCAAAAATGGGCGGTATTGGAAAAGTGGGTGTGGCACCTCCCATACGAAGTTAAAACCTATTATTGAATATTGTCAGTTCTATGACACCTAGAGTGCTGAAATTTTGTGTAAGTGCATCTAGCATCAATGTGCATAGTTGTGCCAAAAATGGGCGGTATTGGAAAAGTGGGTGTGGCACCTCCCATACGAAGTTAAAACCTATTATTGAATATTGTCAGTTCTATGACACCTAGAGTGCTGAAATTTTGTGTAAGTGCATCTAGCATCAATGTGCATAGTTGTGCCAAAAATGGGCGGTATTGGAAAAGTGGGCGTGGCACCTCTCATACGAAGTTAAAACCTATTATTGAATATAGTCAGTTCTATGACACCTAGAGTGCTGTAATTTTGTGTAAGTGCATCTAGAATCAATTCGCATAGTTGTGCCAAAAATGGGCGGTATTGGAAAAGTGGGCGTGGAACCTCCCATACGAAGTTATTATTGAATATTGTCAGTTCTATGACACCTAGAGTGCTGTAATTTTGTGTAAGTGCATCTAGAATCAATTCGCATAGTTGTGCCAAAAATGGGCGGTATTGGAAAAGTGGGCGTGGCACCTCCCATACGAAGTTATTATTGAATATTGTCAGTTCTATGACACCTAGAGTGCTGAAATTTTGTGTAAGTGCATCTAGCATCAATTCGCATAGTTGTGCCAAAAATGGGCGGTATTGGAAAAGTGGGCGTGGTTTGTATGGGAGGTACCACGCCCCTTTGTACAATCCCGCCCATATTTGCAGCAGCACTTAAAAAATGCACACCAAACCGACGTACCAAATTTTGTTCAAATACCGTTATCAGGAGCAGAAATAATAGATTTTTAATTTGTGGTTTGTATGGGAGGTACCACGCCCCTTTGTACAATCCCGCCCATATTTGCAGCAGCACTTAAAAAATCCACACCAAACCGACGTACCAAATTTTGTTCAAATACCGTTATCAGGAGCAGAAATAATAGATTTTTCCATGCTTTATATAAGGTTACTTTCTATATATGTTTGTGTGCCACAAAATTTGAAATCAATTTTTGAAAGCTTTTTTCTCAACCAATTTTGCTCAAATTTTGCACACTTAATCATTTTCGATGACAATACAAGGAAATGGAAAAATTTGACCAATTGGACAAAGGGGCGTGGTACCTCCCATACAAACCACAAATTAAAAATCTATTATTTCTGCTCCTGATAACGGTATTTAAACAAAATTTGGTACGTCGGTTTGGTGTGCATTTTTTAAGTGCTGCTGCAAATATGAGCGGGAATGGACAAAGGGGCGTGGTACCTCCCATACAAACCACAAATTAAAAATCTATTATTTCTGCTCCTGATAACGGTATTTGAACAAAATTTGGTACGTCGGTTTGGTGTGCATGTTGTAAGTGCTGCTGCAAATATGGGCGGGATTGTACAAAGGGGCGTGGTACCTCCCATACAAACCACAAATTAAAAATCTATTATTTCTGCTCCTGATAACGGTATTTGAACAAAATTTGGTACGTCGGTTTGGTGTGCATTTTTTAAGTGCTGCTGCAAATATGAGCGGGAATGGACAAAGGGGCGTGGTACCTCCCATACAAACCACAAATTAAAAATCTATTATTTCTGCTCCTGATAACGCAGTAATTTTCCCTTCTACAAAAGATAACTAAAAAAGAATTTCTAGGCCCAATAGAATTCTGCTTGCATAAAGCATGGATTTGAAAAAAAAAATTTTTTTGATTTACTAGTTTCCAAAATGAGGCCGGTCAGGCAGTTACTGTGAATGGTCTTCGCTATCGTGAGATGATAACGAACTTTTTATGGCCCGAAATGGAAGATTTGGATGTGGACGATATGTGGTTTCAACAGGACGGCGCCACTTGCCACACATCTAACGAAACAATGGTTCTTTTGCGCGACAAATTCAATGGCCATGTTATCTCACGTGGTGACGATGTCAATTGGCCCATAAAATCATGTGATTTGACACCGTTGGACTTCTTTCTTTGGGATTATTTAAAAGAAAAGGTATACGTCGGTAAGCCAGCAACAAGTCAAGAGCTAAAGGATGAGATAATTCGGCACATTAACGGCAACCTCAATTATGCCTCAGCGTCATCGAAAATTTGGACCATCGGATGGAGGTGCGCCGCCGAGGTCGCGGCGGCCATTTTGCCAATATTTTGTTCCATATATAATTCAACCATACCAATATTATCATAATAAAAAGAAATGACAATAATTTTCTAAATAATTTGTGTTTTATTCAAAATCAACATCGGCCCTTAAAAGTTAACCAACCTTTAGAATAACATTAATTTTTATTTTCAGATATATGTTTGACATTTGCAAAAGTGGGACGCTATACTCCGGAACAAAATTGGGAAATATTAAAAACTTTCTTGCGATTTTTTAACGCAATCTGTAAGAAATTTTCGTGGAAATTTTTCGAGAAGAGATCGGATTTTTCTTCACGATGTGAACAACACCTTATATTTTGGGCTGGCGGCATCATTAGGCCATGTACTGGCCATGTACGGAAGAGGTACTGCCGACCCAGTCGTGGTAGTCATATGAATGATATTGTGTTTCATTATTAAATGACAAAATTAAAGCTTTCCAATAAAAACATAAAATTTAAACAAATAATGGGTACTTTTTGTAGCCGATTCTAATTTAAAATTGCCAACCTCGAGCTCCAACTAGTATAATCAAGTTTGAATCCATTTATGAAATTCATTTTTGGGATGTGAAACCCGCAAAAAATATCACCCAGAGTTGTTACCATTTTCTTTCTATACAAACCACTGTATGGCCGATGTTATTAAAATTTCACAAAAATGACTTTCGGCTTGTTTTTCTTTTTTTGGAATAAAGTAGAATTTTAGAATAGCAACTTTTTTCGTGTCTCTTTCTACTATACACATACACTCAAACATTTGTTGCTGTGCAGCATTTTTTCAAATCTCTAATATCAAAGGCCGGGAAATTTGCTATTCACCTTAAAGTGTTCGCTCAAACATTGAAAGCAGAAATTTAACTTTTGGCCTTAACATTTGTGCAATCGATGATTGCGAAGATATTCGGTGGAAAATATCGCTCATGACTTGTGGCATACAGCAACGTAACTGGCTGACTTGAGAGAATCATCATAAGTTTTTCGCACACTTTGCCATGGCCGTGTCTTTCGTGCTCATGTCTCCTTTATTGCATGTCTCAATATGAAAGTTTGTCGAACTTTTTTTTTGCCGAACAATGAAATATAAGGAAAGCTGTAATCAGTATCGACAACTTTGAACTAAGGAAAATATTTTAAACTTCTTGGGCAATATTTCAGGTGGCATATACTGAAGTGCAAGGCACTTCATAATGTCGTTATAATAATGATTGAAGTTTATTGCGAAATAATTGGATTTGTTTTACTGAATTTTCAACTAAGATAGAATGTCTTATGCTTCCACGATCCATACTTGACAAAAAACTAGATGCATTTAATATCCATTCAAATTTTCAAAATAATTCTACTGTTACAATGTATGTATCATCACTTTTCAAAGAGTCATAATGTCTATTGACTTTATGTCGCTACTTTTATGACACAAATACAAGTGTCTTAAAGTCCATGGTCCATTTGTGCTTTGGTAATTATTATTTCAGTGAATTGATTGAAATTTGCGCTATTGATCAGTTAAGCATACATTCCCTGCAGGGCATTATTTCTGTCCGTATTTTTTTGTAACACTTTTGTTTGCAAAATGTTTGTACAAACGTATGTATGTTTGTCTTTGCCAGCCAAAACCTTCTTACATTCACTTTTCAACGGAAATATTTAAGAAGGATAATGCAAGAATTCGTTCTTCCTTCTGGGAAAGTAACAATGACACTAGAAGATATAACAAAAGAATGTGACAGACAACGTTGTGAAATGGCGAAAAGGTATTTCATTCATCGGAGTGAGAGATAATGGACAACCACCTACATGCAGCATATTGTTTGCAAGTGCGTGGTTGGACAAAAAAAAAAAAACCACACAGGCGACCTTGTAAGTTTGGGATAATTAAATGCGAGATAGAAAATTATACGAGAAGACCCAATTTTCAACATGAAATGGAATCAACTCGAGAAAATGTTCGTGCGATGATTAGTAGCATTTTCGTTGATCCTTCTTCTATCTTTAGCCATATTTCCCGCAAGAATGATTAGAATTCACCAAAATCGAAGAAGATAAATATCCTCACTGCGTCGAAATCTTGTGGAATTACCCAAAGGAAATATTTGAAATTATTTATGTTTTGATATTTGATAATGGTCTTATAAAATCTACGAAATATATATATTGGTCCCTTCTATTACTACCCACTTCTATTAGGATATTAGAAATTTGCAACTTACGCGAACTAAAATGGAATATTATTTAAAATGGTTTGATAAAGAAATTCAAAGAATCAATGAAGAAATTTGTAAGCCGTTTATTGAAAATATTTTTCACATGAATTCTATTAAGAAATTTAAAAAAGTTGAAAGTAGTTTCATTGGTATTTTCTCCATTCCATGAAGCTCCAAAAAATAATTTCCAACTAAAGGTGTAATTATGTATTGTTGTATTTCTGAAAAGGTTTCAAATATTTTAAATGAGTGTTAATTTTAATTTTGACTAATCTTTTCAACAATTGAAATACATTTTTGTTCGACTAATTTTGCTCTGCTGTAATAACTTTTTTTGTTAAAATTATATGGTGAACGTTTTTTCTAAGTACTGACTGCCCTTCTACATACAGTGAGCGGCAAAAGTCATGGTACCCCAACCAAAATAAAAACTATGTCCAAATTTCTCAAAAAACACGCCATTATGAAAATAATTTTTATTTAATGTGTCAACTTATATACTAAACAATATGCTAAACAAAATCACTAAATAAAACATAAAGGGTCCGCCAAATATTTTTTTTTTGAAAATGCTATAACAAAAAACTACTGAATATTTTCTCAAAATTCTTTTTATACCCTCCACCTCCAGGATGGGGGTATATTCACTTTGTCATTCCGTTTGTAACACCTTGAAATATTCATCGGAGACCCCATAAAGTATATATATTCTGGGTCGTAGTAAAATTCTAAGACGATATAGCCATGTCCGTCTGTCTGTCTGTCTGTTGAAAGCACGATAGCGGCCGAACGAAATGAAATAGGAGGTTCAAATTTTACCTAAATGTGTCTTATGGTTGTAGATCGGTTGTAGATCGGCCCAGAGGGAAAAATTTTTCCCTCACAAGGACTGAAAATATCCCTAATATTTTGAGTATTTCAGCATGTTTTTTAAACATATTAGCTTGTATTTAGTTGATATTTGCAATGCGCATTCCCTCTATAGCATAAAAGGGCATCATAGAGTGATTTTTATTTGTAGGGGGCGAAATGGGACAAAAAGGGATAAAAATGGTACCTATCAAACGACAACAGATAGAAACACGAAATTTGGCGTGTACATTCCTCTAATATAGTAAATACATAATATAAAAGTATTTTTTCTACATTCGTACTTTTACGGGGTTAAATGGGGATAGAGGGATAAAAATTGTACCAACCTAACGGCAGCACCTAGAATAATGAAATTCGATATATACATTAATCTGATTGCGTAGACACGTAAAATAAAAGAACTTTCCAAAATTCGCACTTTTTGGGGTTCAAATGGAAAAAGGGGATAAAAATAGTACTTACCAAATGACAGCAGCTAGAATCATGAAATTCGGAGTATACATTCCTCTGACTGCGTAGACACGAAAAATAAAACGTTTTTTCCAAATTCGTACTTTCAATGGATACAATGGCTACAGGGGATAAAAATAGTACCAACTAAATGAATACAGCTAGATTGATGAAATTCAGTGAGTACGTCCCTCTAATTGTGTAGATATGTAAAATAAAGAGATTTTAGAAAGTCGTACTCTTGAGGGGGCAAAATTGGAAAAAGGGGATAAAAATGGTACCAACAAAATGGCCGCTGATAGAATCATGGAATTCGGTGTATACATTCCTCTGACTGCATAGCCACGTAAAATATTTTTTTCCAAGTTCGTACTTTATTTTATTTTTGCTTTTACGACAAAAATGGTAGAATCATGAAGTTGTCTTATACTGCTTACGTGAGAGATAAGGTATTTTCAAAATTTATACTTTTGAAATTAAAATAGGATGGAAATACAACCAACCAAACGACTGTAGCTGAAAGTACACTCTCTATCCCCCAATATTTAGGGTATCTATGATTGCTCCCTTATATTTACTTTAAGAATTGAAG
The DNA here is from genome assembly GCA_947397865.1 of Polietes domitor. Lineage (NCBI taxonomy): Eukaryota > Metazoa > Arthropoda > Insecta > Diptera > Muscidae > Polietes > Polietes domitor. The sequence goes on from OX377618.1 coordinate 212,284,289, forward strand.
TATTATATCCATTATATATATATAGTATACAAATATTGGTAGCCTTGGCTTATAAATTAAATTTCTTATTTTCATACAGTTAAAAGTTGTTGCGGACATTCCTCTTGTAGCTTGGAAGCACCACAAAGAAAATAAAAGTTTTAGCGGGCGAAATGGGACAAAAATGGATAAAATATGGTACCAATGATACGACAACAGCTAGAATCATGAAATTCGGTGTGTACATCCCTCTAATTGCATAGACACGTAAAATAGAGGAATTTTTCGAAATTCGTACTTTTAAGGGATATAATTAAAAAGAGGGATAAAAATGGAACCTACCAATCCGCTGAAGTTGAAATCATGAAATTCGGTGTATACATTCTGACTATGAAGACTCGAAAAAGTGTTTTTTTTTTCGAAATTTGTACATTTGGGCGGAGAATGGGGCGAATGGAATGAAAATTTATACTTTTCTTATCACTTTGTCTGTATCTGGAAATGCTTCTTTCTAATGGCGACTAACAATCGCCTAATATTTAGGCATGTTCACTTTCACAATTTCAGCATTTTATTTATATATAGTAGTCGATTTTAAACAGTGCGCAGAAGTATACATTATAGTTTGAAATAGTAAACAAATATAGTAACGTGCATACAAATATCACAATTTTCGTAATATATCTGCTGGTAATACTATGGAATGCAGTCCGTGGTGGAGGGTATATAAGATTCGGCCCGGCCGAACTTAACGCCTTCTTACTTGTTGTTTATTTGAAAGTACAATCCGTCCGGTTAATAATGGAAAATAATTTCATTCAAATGGCTGCCTCGGCTACCCACAAATAATAGTCCAACGGTTGAATAGTTGAAAAAAACGTTAGATGGTGGACCTTTTACATAAAATATATATCAAACTCGTTTTTTTGGGACAGCATACGTCTTGGTACCATTTTCGGTGAAGATGATCACATGGTTTATTTTCAATTAGTTTTGTCCTTTGAATCGATTTATAACTTTTTGCACTGTTGATTTCTTCTTATCTATACTTTTAGCAGTAGCTAAGTAAGATTATCCCATTTCGTGACAAATTATTATCTTTCGAATAATATCTTTATTTACTTCTTGCAATAGACAAATGATTCTTTCAAACGGGGTCTAAACAATGTCTAAATGTCTGTTCACAGCTTTACAAAAATATTTTATCTGATAAATTAAATGTGAATAGCATATGCTGAGCTAAAATATTGGGTTTTATTAGTTTAACAATTTTTAATTTTTATTTAGTAAAATAAGATCAATATTTTGTTGACTAGTTGTAACAACAATACACAAAATAAGAAGTAAAAGATGCATTAAGTTCGGCCGGGCCAAACTTTATATACCCTCCACCATGGCTTGCAATCCACAGATGCTGTAGAATCCACATAGAAGTGCAGTAGCATTACAGGAAAATTTTTAATATAGCCAAACCAAAGCAACTAAAAATATTGAAGAAATAATTTTATAAATAAATATAAATTTTTAATTATTTTAAACCATTCTTATAAGGAAAGGCTTCCGATATGTTTATACTATACTATACCCGCCCGCTTCGCCAGGCAGAAAAACAGACGGAAATTAAAATCAGGTTTCATATTGTTTTTTTCTTGTGATCGGTAATGTATGTACCACTTATAATCTAGGTACTTCCCTGGAGAATATTGAAGAACATAACTTTAATTTACGGCGAATAAAGGAAGAAATGTCAAAAATCAAATTGATTTTAAGTTCACTGTGATTCTCCTTCTTTCGATTACCAAAACAAAAAACTTCCAACGTTGGAAGAACTTACTTAATCGAATAGGAATTCGAATGTATTACATTCAATACACATAGAAAGTCAATCAAAATTTTCACTAATCAAAAAACACAAAAACTAAAAATTAATATAATTTCCGTTTTCTTGACTTAAGTCGGCTTTTGAGGAAAGAATATTTCTTTTTTGTTACCTTTCTTTACTTTTAGAAAATCCATGCTAAGAAAATCCATTTGTATATTGTCTATGCAGGTTATAAATAAATTAACTCACACAACAATATAGGAATCTCAGTGTATACTCTAAAACAGGTTTTAATTTCGTATGGGAAGGGTCACGGTCACTTTGCGTCGATCTTTGCACAGCTATTTACACTGGATCGACTAACCCAAATTTTCAGCACTCTAGGTGTTGTAGAATTTACAATATCCGATAATAGGTTTTAACTTCGTATGTGAGGTACCACGCCCACTATCCCAATACCGCCCATTTTTGGCACAACAACGCAGGTTTATGGTAGATGCTTTCAGACAAAAATTCAGTATTGTGGCTGTTATATAACAGGTTTTAACTTCTAATGGTCAGTTCTTTGTCAAAACTGTGCAGGCTAACAATTAGTGAACATTCACAAAAATTCAAGACTCTACCTGCAACAGTACTCAGAATATGCTAATTTATAAGAAAACGAATAAATCCCCAATTTGTGTGGGAGGTGCCACGCCCACTGAAGATATCAAAATTTTATATAGCCTATTTTCACCACTAGTTCAGCACTGTGAAAATTCCAAGAAGATCGGTCCAGTAGTTTAGGCTGCTATAAAGAACAAACAAACCCACAAACTTACAAACACAGATTCATTTTAATATATAAAGAAGATATATCGATCAATTCAAAAAGTAAATAGAGGGCAACAATCTTCATAAAAGCTTAAATACAATAAAGATATGTGGCAGTGGAAGCACTTTCAGCTATAATTCTTTGGTTTGTTGTATTTCCATCCTACTTTAATTCCAAAAGTGTAAATTTTGATAATGCATTATCTCCCAGGTACACAATAAAAGATTCAATCATGATTCACCCATTTTTGCTGTAAAAGTAAAAGAGTACGAATTTGGAAACATCCTTTTATTTTTTCGAGTCTATGCAGTCAGAGGAATCTATACACCGAATTCCATGATTCTAGCTCCAGTCATTTGCTTGGTACCATTTTTATCCCCTTTTTCCCATTTAACCACCTTAAAAGTACGAATTTCGAAAATCTCTTTACTTTACATGTCAATGTACACACCGAATTTCATCATTCTTGATGTAGCCGTTTAGTGGGTACCATTTTTATCCCTATGTTCCGATTGTATCCCTTGAAAGTACGATTTTGGAAAAAACCTTTTTATTTTTCGTGTCTACAAATTCCATGACTCTTCCTGCCGACGTTTGGTTGGTACAATTTTTATCCCTTTTTCCATTTTACCGCTTAAAGTACGAATTTCGTAAAGTTTGTTTTTTTACCTGTCTACGCATTCGGAGGAATGTATACTTCGAAAATTTATTATTCTATGTGCATCCGTTCGGTTGGTACCATTTTATACCTCTATTCCCATTTCACCCTTTAAAAGTACGAATTTGGAAAAAATAGAATAGAATTGAGGAATGTACACACCGAATATCGTGTTTCTAGCTGTTGTCGATTGATTGGTACCATTTGTATCCCTTTTTGCCCCGTTTCACTCCCTACAAATAAAATATTTTTTTGGGAATATAAGGGGAATGCGCATATCTAATACCAAACAAATATAAGCAGACATATTAAAAAAAAATGCTAAAATATTAGGGGTTATTGTGGGTATCTGCAGTCCTAGTAGATGCTAGACAGACGGACGGATATGGATAGTCTTAGAATTTTATGATGATCAACAATATATACACTTTATAGTGTCTCAGCTCGATATTTTAAGGTGGTAAAAAGTTGGTATACCTCCATACTGTGGTTGAGGGTATAGTGAAAGGTTTAATTACTGTCGTGGGTCGGATCACTTTCGGTTTCCGGAAGGGATTTCCAAAAATCCTTTCTGTTTGTCAGCAAAATATCCTTGAGCTTTTGTAAAAGGTCTTGTTTTCTTTAATTAATATACATACCACGAGAAATCATTTTGACTTCATGTTTAAAAATTCCAGATTTTATTGACGCAGCAGAAATTTAAATTTGGGTAATTTGTATCTGTAGACTTACGCTCAGAAAAAAAGTGATCTCTACAACGAGTTAAAATGAATAATAATTTAGGAAAATTGAACTTCGTATAGCACTAAATCAATATCTTTTCATATCTAGTTCATACTTTGAACTTGATTCTAGTTGATTTTTCCTCAAATAAAATAATTTGTGTCTCAAACTGAAGAATTTTACTTCTCTTTTCCTTAAACCAATTAACTTTTTTCTACAAACGAGTAAATTTCCCCTAAAACACGTAAATATTTACTCAATCAGTGGGAAATTTTCTGATTTTTTCCTCGAAACAAGTACAATTTTACGTATAAGCTTAACACAAAAATTAGGAATTCTTTCGCGGTTCCGAATCGGCCCTTTTCTCAATTTTGATTGATTTGATGCAGGCTAAGTAACGTTAATATATACAGATTTCAAGTACACACTTTCAGACAATATGCTGCATAGATAGAGATGACACACCCTCTCCGTGATGAAACATTTGCAATGTTCTCTGCTGCGTTCATCTGTTGTAGCTCTCATATCATTGTTACTTTCAAAGAAAGAAAAGAAAAATACATGCATTTATCTTGTTAAATATTTACGTTGCATGCTGAATGTAAAAACATTTCAAGTAGCTAATGTTGTCAAAATTTCAGTCCCTAAAATAGTGCCCTACAGGAAGTCTATGCTGTACTGATAAACAGAAAAAAATTGCAATCAATTTGTTGAAGAAATATTAAGTATTGCTAAGAAATGAAAAGTAATTTCCTTGGAATAAATTATATTACTTAGAACTGGAAATTAAATATATGATGTTTTTGAAATAATTAAATTAGGCTCGTTTTATTTGACATTTTGCCTGTAGATGTCTGTTTCTTCTCATATTGTGTAGCGAATCGATTAAATTTTGTTCGATTAATCGAATAATTGTTTGCAAATATTTGTTCGAATAATGAGAAAATCATGATTAATATCATGAATAACAAATAATTCGAATAAATTGACCCAAATGATCAATTAATCGATATTATAAGTTTTGTGTTAAAAAAAATTGATTTAGTATAGTCCGTTGGTGGCGACTCACGATGAATTACATTTTTCTTGGCTATTTAATTATGTTTTAATAAGTTGAACAATTATTCGATTAATTGGTTAATCGAATAACCACTGAGCCCTTTATTCGATTAATTGGAAATTCTTTGTTTTCGAATAAACGATTAATCGAATATCTTAAAATTCCGAATAATTGGATACCCTAGTCGCGAAGGGTTTTTTTATTTTTCGATAACATTGATCTATGTATATGTCAAGTTAATAATTAAAATTTAATGTAAATAGAAATAGCGAATGTGCCTCCATGGCGCCGCTATTAAAAATCTTACCGCTTTGATTTGCAGTTCTTCAGTAAAGTCCATCTAAAATTTGTATTCAATTAAAAATTCACGAAATGAAATATTTGTCAAAAATATTTGTAAAGAAATTCAAAGAATCAATAAAGGAATAATCACTCGATAAAGAAATTCAACAACTTGGAATTTAATTTGTGAATGCACTATTTCACTCATCATCTGTTACTGTTATTTTCCTTATTTCAGTAAACTCAACATTTTCAGCATGGTAAAGTGCAAGAACGAACTGTGAATGCAAGTTTTAAAAATGCACTACCGAAATTCGGAGTCGTTGACCGCAACTTTAAGAGCGTTAACTCCAATTTTTGGTCGTTATTCTCGCCCTAGTAGACAGGCAAAAACAAAGTCATCTTCAGTGACGAAGCTCATTTTTAGCTCAATGGGTTCGTAAATAAGCAAAATATGCGTTATTGGTTTTGTGAAAATCCACATGTGCCTCATGAATCACGACTTCATCCACAAAAATTAACTGTTTGGTGCGGTTTGCATGTCGGCGGCGTATTGAGCCATATTTTCCGTTGTCAATAACGATCGTTTCTGTGAATGGCGATCGTTATCGTTATAATTATGGATTATTTTTGACCCCAATTGGAAAACATGACTTGGACGACATGTGGTGCCACACACACACGTTACAATCGATTTATTGAAGAGTAAGTTTAGTGAGCGTATTATCTCAATAAATGGACCAGTCAATTGGCGGCCTCGTTCGTACGCTTCTAGAGTTCTTTGGGGCTACATCAAATCATTGGTCTATGCAAACAAGCCGACGACATTGGAAGAACTCAGAGCAAACAATGAACACGAAATGGCAGCCGAAATATGTAACCGAGTATTCGAAAATTGGGACCAACGAATCGACCGCTGCCGACGTGCCCGCTGTGGCCATGTGAAAGAAGCCGAGTTCCATTTACAAATGTTTTGACTGTATTTCAAGTCGATCATAAAGTTTTGGAAATATCTCAAATGGTTTGCGTTTTATTTAAAAAAAATTGTCATGTCCTTATTGAAAAACCCTTTATATAAAAATCAGTGTGTTCCGTATATGACGCCAAAACGGTGGATCGATTCGCCTGAAAAGTTTACAGTAGCTAACCAGTTGACTGAGGATGGTTTCTGGCTATACTAGGACATGCTCGGACAATGGGCGTGGTACTGCCCATACAAACTATTCTTTAAAACTCATTTTATACGAATAGCGAAGAATGAATCCGTGCAACGCCGGGTAAAAAGCTAGTACTGACTATAAAAGCTTTAAGCCGTTAATTGATAAAATTTGCATATTCACTCAATCTCGAATTTCAATTATTGTTAAATCTGTAGGTGCGCATTCTTACCATCACACCACGCTCAGCATACAGACAATTAACTTAAAGTTGAATATAAAGTGATGATGCGCTGGTAGTAGTGGTAATGGGGTAATGGGCTGTCCCACCAGACTTTAGCCTTTCCATACATGAAGACAGTTATTACAATATCTGTCAAATTTGACGAGATTTCATGTGGAAACATATATATACATATATTTCATATTTTCTGGATCAAATTTGGGCCATGTTTTCACTGACATTTTAGTCATCCAGATTTAGTAATACAATTGATAGAGTACCACACTTGTTTATATCTAACAAGTAAGGAAAGGCTAAAGTCGGGCGGGGACGACTATATAATACCCTACACAACTCCATGCGTATGTACCTCGCTTTGATTATTAAACCCAGGTATTTCATGGGAGCAATTTTATGTAGTTCATATAAATTATACAGCTACTATAAATTCATCTATTTAACGTATATGATATTTGATCCAATTATCCGACAGACAAATACAAATTATACAGTAGTAATATGATGAATCGGACCGACATTTCAAAAAGGGGCCTATAACAACATTTTGGGCCTGGTCCAAAACATGGCCCATTTATATCTCATTCACGGTCGGTATTCCTAGTTGAAAAATATAATCAAAAAATATAAACATTCGGGAGCAACATTTGTATGGGGACTATATGTAAATCTGAACCGATCTTACCCACTTTCACCATAGGTTTTTTTAGTTGGATTATTAGATGTTGTGCCAATTTTAAAGAAAAACGGGTACAATATGTGGATTTTAGAGCGGAAAAAGTCAAATCGATATCGACATTTGTATGGGGGCTATATCTAAATCTGAACCGATCTTACCCACTTTCGCCACAGGTATTTCTAGTTTGATTATAAGGTGTTAAGCCAAATTTGAAGAAAATCAGGTACTATATGTGCTTTATAGGGCGGAAAAAGTCAAATCGGGAGCGACATTTTTATGGGGGCTATATCTAAATCTGAACCGATCTTACCCACTTTCAGCATAGGTGTTTCTAGTTCGATTATAAAATGTTGTGTCAATTTTAAAGAAAATCGGGTACAATATGTGGTTTCTGAAGCGGAAAAGGTGAAATCGGGAGCGACATTTGTATGGGGGCTATATCTAAATCTGAACCGATCTTACCCACTTTCAGCATATGTGTCTCTAGTTCGATTATAAAATGTTGTGCCAATTTTAAAGAAAATCGGGTACAATACGTGGTTTCTAAAGCGGAGAAAGTGAAATCGGGAGCGACATTTGTATGGGACTATATCTAAATCTAAACCGATCTTACCCACTTTCAGCATAGGTGTTTCTAGTTCGATTATAAAATGTTGTGCCAATTTTAAAGAAAATCGGGTACAATATGTGGTTTCTGAAGCGGAAAAGGTGAAATCGGGAGCGACATTTGTATGGGGGCTATATCTAAATCTGAACCGATCTTACCCACTTTCAGCATAGGTGTTTCTAGTTCGATTATAAAATGTTGTGCCAATTTTAAAGAAAATCGGGTACAATACGTGGTTTCTCAAGCGGAAAAATTGAAGTCGGGAGCGAAATTTGTATGGGGACTATATCTAAATCTGAACCGATCTTAGCCACTTTCAGCATAGGTGTTTCTAGTTCGATTATAAAATGTTGTGCCAATTTTAAAGAAAATCGGGTACAATACGTGGTTTCTAAAGCGGAAAAATTTAAATCGGGAGCGACATTTGTATGGGGACTATATCTAAATCTGAACCGATCTTACCCACTTTCGCCACAAGTATTTCTAGTTTGATTATAAGGTGTTAAGCCAAATTTGAAGAAAATCGGGTACTATATGTGCTTTACAGCGCGGGAAAAGTCAAATCGGGAGCGATATTTGTATGGGGGCTATATCTAAATCTGAACCGATTTCCTCCAAATTCAATACCGATGGTCCTTGGCCAGAAAAAATAACTTCTGCCAAGTTTCATGACAATCGGACAACAATTGCGACCTGTAGAGTGCGAACAAGCTTAGATGGACGTTAAATCGTCTTTAAATCGACTCAGCTGGTGATTCTAAGCCGATCGGTGGTACTTAAAGGTGGGTCTTGCACGATTATTTCTTGGTGTTACAAACATTTGGCGCGAAACTAACTTATAATACCCTAGTCCACGAAGTGGTGTAGGGTATAAAAATTACGATTTGTTTAAAACTTCCACACATTTGCTAGAGCTGTAGTTTATACCCCAATCATTGGTATGACACCAATAAATGAAACAATAAGACTATGCAACAAAAAATAAAATCAATACAAACATTTGGTCAAATATTATCTCTCAGAAAATAAAACAAATTATTTTGTTTCGATTTTTTATATTTTTATGTTTTTTTTATATTTCCAAAATGAGAGTAAAAAAATTAAAGGTAATTTCGGCATAAATTGGACTAAAAAAAATTATTCATAAAAAAGTTTAGAAAGTTAAAAATACATGACGAAATTTTAGATATAGCTGTTCGACAAAATTTTCGTCACATAGTGTAATTAATATAAGTAAGAAAGTGGTGTTAACTATTCTACTTGGCAATACGATATTAAAGACCTTTAAACAAAAACTTCCTAACACCATGACAAAGTTAAAGGTATCTGGTAGCATTTGATGAGTATAAATTTCAAGTGCATTAGCGTTTTTACAAAGGACACAGACAGCTTTGCAACATGAGTATGTTTGCATATAAGATAAGTGTTTGAATATTGTGTAAGTATAGTATGCTGGTTGACATCAAACAGTATACGCGTTTAGGCTATGGGCAATATTATCAGAGTATACACTGGAATAATATTTATCATACCAAAACCTTAGTGAAAATTTTCATTAAAAACAAGCACTTCATATAATGTATGAAACATGTTTCATAAAGCACAAATCAAAGAAAAGTGTCATAGAATTTCGGAATCATTTCTTAGAAATTATGAAATGTAGTTCTTGATACAAAGAACTTTTGTCATACAAGTTCTTTATTTTTATAATATATTTTATGCACATTTTCATAGATTTTATAAAGAAATTTCATTAAAGTTATGAAATGTTTCAAACAACAAAGTCCTTCATTATATTTATGAAGACATTTCATAACACAAATATTTTATTGGTTATGAGATGATTAATAATATTTTTGAAATTTTCTTTCATCTTTTGAAACTATGTTTGACTAAATTAACAATTTTAATTTATGAAGTATGAAACATTTATGAAAAGTTGCATGAAACATTTAATGTTTTTAACGAAGTTTCCATCCATATGAAGAAACAATTCTCTAAATTTATGAAAAACCTTTCGATTCATAAATTTTATGGAGGAAAATTCTTTCAGTGTAGTGCATACATGTCGAATGTAATGCGCGAAAATACATTACATTTAATGGATCCATTAATTATTATTATTATCCAAGTTCGTATGTGGAACATAGGGTCACATCAAAGCTCTTCCAGTTCCTTCTACTACGCTACGGTAAATGTTTAGCTTCGAGTCAAGTTACTTGAGCCTTGTAGAATTTCATCAGTGACTTCGTATATTTTACTAATATTATGTGCGTTAATAAAATTTGTATATATTTACATATATGAAAAATTAATATTTGTAAATTACATAGTGCAACACGAAAAACTATAACCATATACGGACACCACTACGTTATAAAAGACCCGTGTCTCTCAGTTGTGCCAAAAGTCATGCATATTTTTATGGGCCCCCAAAGATTTGGGGGCCTCGGTATCATTTTTAGAAATAGTGATAATTTTCTCAGGCTCATATCTTGCAAACCGTGTGGAATTTTGATTTACTCTCTGAGGCAAAGTTGTAGCTCTTGTCATAAAGAACATAAATTGTGAACATATAAAATCAAAAACCCTTCAAAATTCAAGGAAACAATCATCTAGAAAAATTTACCTAAGATCTCAGTACATATGAACTTCATTACTTTCTGAACATATGAACTTCCTAGCAATGATTCTTAACACCGTTTAGGTAGGAAAACAAGTAAGGAAAGGCTAAAGTCGGGCGGGGCCGACTCTATGATACACTCCACTTCCAATCCGAATACAATTTAATTCGGTGAAAAAGTAAAAACGGGAAGGATTTTTATATCCTGTAAATGTATGTGTTTCACAAAAAATGTTAAATCGGAAAGGACGTTTGGGGGTATATTGAAATCTGAAACGAAGTAGGTGAAATATAATATGTATAGTTTGGCCAAAATCGGTTAAACATTTGGGAGCAACATTTGTATTTGGGCAATATCTAAATCTGAACCGATCTTAGCCACTTTCACCATAGGTTTTTTACTTCGATTATAAGCTGTTTTGCCAAGTTTAAAGAAAATCGAGTACAATATGTGGTTTCTAAAGCGGCAAAATGTCAAATCGGGAGCGATATTTGTATGGGGGCTATATCTAATTCTGAACCGATCTTACCCAATTTTTGAATAGGTGTTTCTAGTTGGATTATAAGATGTTGTGCCAAATTTATAGAATATCGGGTACAATATGTGGTTTCTAGAGTGGAAAATGTTAAATCGAGAGCGACATTTGTATGGGGCTATGTCTAAATCTGAACCGACTTATCCAATTTTTGCATAGGTGTTTCTAGATGGATTATAAGATGTTGTGTCAAATTTAAAGAAAATCGGGTACAATATGTCGTTTCTACAGCGGAAAATGTCAAATCGGGAGCGACATTTATATGGGGGCTATATCTAAATCTGAACCGATCTTACCTAATTTCTGCATATGTGTTTCTAGTTGGATAATAAGATGTTGTGCCAAATTTAAAGAAAATCGAGTGAAATATGTGGTTTCTAGAGCGGAAAATGTCAAATCGGGAGCGACATTTGTATGGGAGCTATGTCTAAATCTGAACCGATCTTATCCAATTTTTGCATAGGTGTTTCCAGATGGATTATAAGATGTTGTGCCAAATTTAAAGAAATTTGGGTACAATATGTGGTTCCTAGAGCGGAAAATGTCAAATCGGGAGTGACATTTGTATGAGAGCTATATCTAAATCTGAACCGATTTGCCTCAAATTAAATAGCGTTCGTCCTGGATCCACAAAACTAACTTTTGCCAATTTTTGTTAAGACTATAACTGCGACCTGTAATTTGATTACAACAATAGATGGACAGACAGACGGACAGACGGACATTGCTAAATCGACTCAGAAAATGATTCTAAGTCGATCGGTATACTTAACAATGGGTCTATCTCACTTCCTTTTGGGTGTTACAAACAAATGCACAAAGCCATAATACTCTCGTGGAGTGTATAAATAGGACTGTTTCTGATAATGGTCAGTCCGACTACAGCGCGTATGAGTGATATCCTTAATAAACAGCACGTATACGCTACCTACATTACTACAGCCTATAATATTTGTTCGACGACATTTGCGATTTTGACTTTGAAGATGACGTTTTTTGATTTTCTATGTTCACAATTGTTCTTTATGGTAAGAGCTACAACTTTGCCTCAGAGAGTAAATCAAAATTCGAAACGGTTTGCAAGATATGAGCCTGGAAAATGATATTTTTTTTTGTAAAAATGACACCGAGCCCCCCAAATATTTGGAGGCCATAAAAAAAGAGCAAAACTGGGAGACACGGGTCTTTTTTGGTCTTTTATAACGTAGTGGTGTCCGTAAATGGTTATATTTCCATGACTTAACAAATTACACACATGTAATTGATGACATCTTTTTTTGGTTGTTTAGTTCCCTATTTATAAAGTTGAATGCAGACACATTGGCCTAATTTTGAAAAAAAAAACTAGAAGCAAAGTGACATACATATTTAAATTTATTTTTTTTACCCATAGAGAGTTGCCTTTCAAAGGCATCTTCACGCATCAAAAAACCTTAACTACATCAGAAGTTGTGTATCTTCATAAAATGTAGGCAAACCACATTTATTAAAACAAGCAAAACAGGCTTTAAGTTCGGCAGTGCTGAATATTATATACCCTCCGCCGCAATGACAATTTTTACGTGAATTCAGAAAATATTTCATTTGTCAGATCTGCACACCAAAGCTCTATGGAAAATATTTTGGATATGGAATTATATCCTACTCCACTCCGATGTCCAATAGTACTGATAATTATTGCTTCCTAATCGCCGTGAAATTTGACAGGAGCAGTTTTTATCTGTCGGGGAGGTCAGAAAGAAAATCCAATTAGATATAGCTCCCCAAATATTCTTCCGATTTTCAATATTACCGACCTTTAATACACATTTTACATCTGATATGAATTAAATTTTAAAGCACATGCTCAACAATATCAATCATGAATACCTAAATTGTTTGCCATAGTCAACATACAAAAGGGATTCTAATTTTTATCAGGCCAATGTTTTATCAGGGAGCGAAACAATTTTGGCTCTATGGATACGCCAATAAACAAAATTTCCGCATTTGAACTGTTGAGCAAATCGAAGAGATTCTTGAAACACCGATACATTGACAAAAATGAGTTTTTTTTTAACAATGAGACTGGACATAACATAACCATGGACGGACTTTTTGTTGACTGAAATTGAAGCCCGTAATATCGGTAGCATTTGGTTTCTGTTTGGTAATGGATTTGTTAAAAAATCATTTCGTGTTTCGGATTTTTTCTTTCGAGTTATGTGATGGACGTTTTCGTCCATAAGCTAGCTAATACCATAAGCAAGTAAAACAAAAAATCATAGATAAGTGGTTTTATTAAATTTTAACATGTCCCAGTCCCTATTAGAGAACTCTATTCAATGTGTAGCGATTCCAATTTCTATGCAATATATAGTGGATCATTGTGATCGACCTGGGCCGACTGTTATTGCATTCCGTGTTTGTCTCGCCGCTACGCTCCCCATGCTGAACAGCCCAATTCACCCACCTTTGCGATGCAATTACATTAGAGTAGTAAGATTGCAACAACGTAACCAGGAGCACTCGTCGTCGTTGCTGCTGCCGTTGCAGTGCCATCATCAACAGCATCAAGGGTATGAATAAACATCTACAGGAGTGCGGATTTCTTTAGTATATGCTCGTGAATACACTCGCACACACATGGGCATGCACAGAGCATGTATGTATTTGTGGGTGTGTGTGTGTGCACGCGTAGGATACACGTACAACGTCATTATCAATGTTAAAAGTGCCTTTTTCCTTTATGTCTGTCTGTCTGCACATTCAATGTTGCATTACACAATGACACGTTTTCAATTAACACACATATAGCCATACATGCATGTGCATGTATGTACAAGCATATAACATGTATGAGTCGCATATGAGTTATTCCATGCGAAATTGATAGATTTTAATTACATTCCCGAGAATATTTGATATAATGGAAATCTATATATACAGGGTGGCTGATGAATTCTGCTACCATGCTACTTAATACTGCTGTTAAATGAGTTTTCTTTGCAGAACTGCAACGAAAGTGAATCCCTTTCAACACTATGTGTTTTCAACGGGATGATGCGTCTTGTCACATATCCAGGTAATGCTATGAGAGAATTGCTGCGAAAGTTCCCCAATAAGCTGATTTCTAGAAACTCGACATTTCGTTGGCCCCCAAAATCTCCCGAACTCACTGCACCTACTTTTTTCTTGTGGGGTTATTTCAACAGGAAGTTTATAAAATAAATCCAAAAAATTGGAGATTTAAAGCAATGCATTCGAACAGCAATTGAGACAACTCTTACTGAAACTCTACAGGAAGTAATGAATAATGAAATTTGCACATGTGTCACCGACTATGGATTTCATTTAAATTCTATTATTTTTAAAACGCGTTAAAAAGGTTTAATAAACATGTATCAGTTGTCAAATGAACAAAGAAAAAATAATTTATATGAATTAAACAAAGAATTATTTGAGTTTGTTAATGTAGGGTCATTCATCAGCCACCCTGTATATAAATCAATGTGTGTTTGTATGTCTGTATGTTGCGTATAGGACGCCAAACCGGTGGACCGATTCGCCTGAAAATTTTACTGTATATATCCTTTGGACAGAGGATGGTTTCTGGATAGTCTAGGACAAAGTGGTTAGGTACCTCCCACACGAAAAATATTTTAAAACTATCACAATGGTTGATAATTTTACGATAATTTTACTGCAGCTAACTTCTGGGCAAGGGATGGTTCCAGGATATACTAGATAATTATACGAAAAAGAGGCGTGGCACCGCCCACACAAACTATATTTTAAAACTATCATAAAACACGTTCCGAAGTGCGGATTCTCTTGAATGGAGTCTCACGTCTCACGTCCACACCAACTATATATTAAAATTATCACAAAACACGTAACGAATGGCGGATTCTCTTGAAAATTTTACTGTATCTAGCCTGTGGAAAGGGTATGTTTTCTGGCTATAATAGGGGATGACACGACAAATGACCATGACACCGCTCACAAAAACTATATTTTTAAACTACAACAAAATACATTGAATCACTTGAATATTTTATTGTAAGGAACAGACTATGGCCCTTGACTATAAAAAGAGACGCGGCTCCACCCAAACAACAATATTATAACGTGCCGATTTTTTTCTGCCGCTACGTTCAGTTAAGGGTTTGGTTCATGAATATAAGAGGTCATGGTATGAACATTTGGCGCGTTTCCTCATACTCGAACCAAGCAATGTGTTCCAGTAGATGGGTATCAAAATGTTTACGCTTCATATGCATTGGGCCGTGTTTACCCAAACAATGCAGAAACAAACACTTCAGTTTCAAATTTAAGAGCAGTTGAGAGAGGCGTGTCAGAAACTGGGTGACCACATTAATGTATGCTATCTGTCAGCTGTTATCCTCTCCAGATACGAACTTTGTTTGCGATAATATTAAGAACTTGCTCGCCATCTAACCCAAAAGTCCTGTGGGGAAAATTCAAAGAGGACATGAGTGAGGACATTTTGCACCAGCATGCACCAGTTAAAACCTTTCTCATCAGTTTGGTATTAGCGCACATCCATCTCAAAATGGGATAGCTTTAGCTACTGCTTCCCCCGGTATTGCTGCTATATTATTGGACGGGTGACGAACAGCACATTCAGCCTTGAAATTGCCATGGAATATGCAATTTGTCGATTCTCCAACCTGTAATATTGGCAAAAGTTCAGGCATGGCGAAAATGCTCAAAACATGCAAATAAGAAATCCCTACAAGCACTTAATCGGACACTTCAAGATTAAATATCAATTACACAAACATTCGGTGGAACTCTTATTTTACTAGAGCTGGAGACTTCTGACGGACCCTTCCAATAATTCCAAAATCAGCACCCGCATCTCTGGCGATATGTACAAAAAATTAATCTGACCACCAATATGCGTGTACATCTGCATCACGATGACTCAGCAGCTATATTTTCGAAACATCTACTGGATGTTGGTAATGGAAATGTATCAGTTGATGCAGTGAAAAGGAGTATTAGATTTTCAAAAAATTTCATTCAGGAATCAATTCAGCAATTAATCAAGAAAGTCTTCTCACAAATTACCACAAACTATGGAATCAAAGAGTGGTTTTACGTCCGTGCTTTATCGGCTGCAAAAAACAACTATGTTAATGCAATCAATAATTTAATTCTGGAACACATTTCTAGGTGGTTGCACACTTTACAAATCGATAGACAGTATCATGAATGCGGATGAAGTTATCAACTATCGAATTGAATTTCTAAATTCTTTAGACCTTCCAGGAATTCCGCCGCAAATGTTATCTCTTAAAATTGGTTCACCCATAATTCACCTAAAGAATGTTAGTCCTCCTCGATTGTGCGTTTCTGCCAAGAGACTAATGCCCAACGTCATTGAAGCAACGATTTTAAATGGAAAATCAAAAGGAAAAGATGTCCTTATTCCACGCATTCCGACGATTCCCACCGATATACCATTCGATTTCAAATGACTATAGTTTCTGATTCGCCTAGCATTTTCGATGACTATAAACAAAGCACAGTGACAATCACTTGAAGTTTGTGGATTGAATCTGGAATCTGTTGCTTGGTCACGAGCCCAAAAACTTTAATGTACTTGAACAAGGTGGAACAATTGTAAATATCGTGTATCCCGAAGCACTCCAATGAAATACTGACTAACTTAACTAATAGACACAAAATACATTTTTAGAAATAATTTCTTTTAAATGTTTCATTTTCTGTCAAGAAACACTGAAAAAATACTTAAATTTTCATCAAATTTTTATATTTTAAATATGTATCTTATGAATTTAAATAAATAAGTATTAATTTAAACTAATTTACAGAAGCAAAAATATACAAAACAACAATTGGGAGCATACAAAGTTACATGCATAAGGAAGACGAAAACCCGTGCAACGCCGGGTACAAAAATGCTAGTATTTAATAAATATTCCATCTACATTAGACATGCCAATCGGAACTGAGTTAAATACCGAGATTCTATGACTTCGTGGTATGGTATTTATAGAAAACCTGTGCTAGTGGTATTTATAAAAACACATCAATACATAAGGCCCGCTCGATTCTCATCTTTCTGTAATTGAGTAAAAAAATATTAAAGTTTTTTAGCGTTGATGTGTATCTATCTGAACAAAATCTGTCATAAATCAGGATTATTTATGTTAAATTTAATTTAAGACAACGTAAATAGTGTTCTAAAGCAAATGTTAGTTTTGTTGTGGACTTGCCCATATGTGCACTGTCCATACGAACGAATGTGTGTTAAGACAACGATTAGTAAGTAGTTGAAGCACCAATAAGTGTACTCTAATACATATTTACGTAGTTGTATATATGTACATTTGCAGAACTATATTTATAGGGTTACCCGAAAGTCGTAAATGAAGTACATGATCAATTGATTGTAAAAATTCCACATCATTAGATGAGTATTTAAGTATTTTTTTTTCAGATTCTCTCTCTCTGCCCAAAGAGAGTTTAGACCAACGTTTGGCGACACTCCTTCGAACAGATGGACTATAATGGGTTCGTAAACAATTTTTCTGAACGAAGAAGGCATTACCATCGAAGTCCCTCAGTTCGTCGAATAGCGTGGATCTACCGATACTTTGTTGTACTTTGTTTTTTACAATCCGTCGCACAGAGGGCCGAAATCGCCAAAAATGGAGATTAATTAAAAAATCAAAATTTATTTTTTTTTTGAAAATTATATGATTAAATAATATAAAATTCTACATCTCTACCGAAAGTATCAATGACATGTGTTGTTTACTTTGCCAATTGTACTGCCTTAAAGACAAGAAAGTTTTGACATTTACGGGGCCGACTATATGATACAGTCCACTTTCTACCGGAATACAATTCAATTCAGTAAAAAATTAAAAACGGGAAAATTTTTTGTATGTTTCCTAATCACAGGCCTATATGACCTGGTATAATTTGTCAAATCGAGAATAATATAATAAGATCTTCTAGTTGAAGTATAACGTGTTATGATCAATTTTAAGAAATTCTCTGAAAATACGCGGTTTCTGGGGGAACGAAATTTGTATGAGAGCCATATGTAAATCTGAAGCGATGTGACCCATTTTCACCATAGGTGTTCCTAGTTTAAATATAAGATGTTTTGCCAATTTTGAAGAAAATCTGTTAAAATATGTGGATTCTGGAGCGGAAAAATTCAAATTGGGAGCGAAATTTGTATGGGAGCTATATACAAATCTGAACCGATCTAACATATTTTTACCACAAGTGTTTCCAGTTAAAATATAAGGTGTTTTGCGAATTTTGAAGAAAATCTGTTAAAGTATGTGTATTCAAGAGCGGAAAAATTCAAATTGGGAACGAAATTTGTATGGGAGCTATATATAAATCTGAACCGATCTAACACATTTTTACAGGTGTTTCTATTTGAAATATAAGATGTTTTGCCAATTTTGAAAATCTGTTGATATATGTGGTATCCAGAGTGAAAAGGGTCAAATCGGGAGTGAAATTCGTATGGGGGCTATATCTAAATCTGAACCGATTTTCTTCAAATTAAATAGCGTTCGTCCTTGTCCCGAAAAACTTCGTTGTGCAAAGTTTCGTTTCGTTCTGGCTACAATTGCGACCTGTATCGTGATTACAACAATAGATGGACAGACGGAGAGACAGACGGACATTGATAAATCGACTCAGAAAGTGATTCTAAGCCGATCGGTAGAATTAACAATGGGTCTATCTCCCTTCCTTTTGGGTGTTACAAACAAATGCATAAAGACATAATACTCTCGTGGAGTGTATGAAAATGGAACGATACACGCTTCAACAAAGCACTGAACTTATTAAAATTCATGAATGAAAATGATCCGGAATTCGAAAAATCATCTTGACTGATGAGGCCCATTTCCACCTCGGTGGCTACGTCAACAAGTAAAATTGTCGCATCTGGGGCTCGGAAAGCCCAAGAGTTATTGTTGAGAAGCCTCTCCATCCTCATCGTGTGACTGTTTGGTACGGTTTATGGTCGGGCGGGGTCATTGAACATTACTTTTTCGAAAATTAGGTTGTATCAACAGTTACGGTGAATGGATTGCGCTATCGAGAGATGAGTAATGCTTTTTTATGGTCGGAGTTGGGTGGTATTGATCTGGACAGCGTTTACTTTCAACAAGACGGCGCTACGTGTCACACAAGCAACGAATCCATTGCTCTTTTACGGGAAAAGTTTCCGGACCGTGTTATCTCTCGAAGAGGTGATCACAATTGGCGACCGAGATCTTGTGATTTAACACCTTGCAACTTCTTCCTGTGGTGCCACGTGAAAGATAAGGTCTACGCCAACAGCCCAGCGTCGATTCAAGACCTCAAATAGAATTCGCGAGGCTATCGAGGACATATGACAGCCACTTTGCGATTTGGTTATGGAAAATTTCATGAAAAGGATATAGTCCTGTCGGCATACTTTCCTCTTTATTTTGAAATAGACATCCGATCATTTGTCTAAAAAAATGTCAGCTATTAAAAATTAAACAAGATAATTTGTTTCTACTTTTCTTCTATTTTTATGATTTTTTTCGTGCCAATATAAATTATTTGTTCTCAAATTTTTGTAGCCTGT
Source organism: Polietes domitor (assembly GCA_947397865.1). Lineage (NCBI taxonomy): Eukaryota > Metazoa > Arthropoda > Insecta > Diptera > Muscidae > Polietes > Polietes domitor. The sequence goes on from OX377618.1 coordinate 212,304,093, forward strand.
TCCTAAACAAATGTTTCTACATGACAGTGTAATTCGCAACATTTGTAGCGGGTGAAATCGGATGTATACGATATGAGAGTTCAAAGAGAGCTAGGTACGGAAATTTAAATGTTAGTAATTTTATTAAATTATCAAAAACAAAATTGTGTTGATTTTTCGAATCAGCACACAAAAAGTATCTATTTTTTTACTTGAACAAATTTTTTTGTTGCATAGTGTAATCGACTAAGTTATTGGCTTATAAGTCTGTGAAGGTATGCAAAACTGGTTTTTACCCCTAACTAATTCAAGATTTTGAAGGTGTCTGGTAAATTTTCAAATTCTAGTATACAAACAACCAGAATAAGCACTATCTAATAAACACTTATTCAACCGATGCGAATTCAAATGGTGAAGCACATTTTTGAACACCCTTTCTGTATGTACGCATGTATAACGAAATGTATGTGTACTTGGAGTAGTATTGTGAGTATCCTGTAAGGATGATGCTTGCAATCGCATTAAATGTTCTGTAGCATTCTAAAGGTTGTGTACGTAAACAGGTAGATCTGTAGTGGAATTGTGAAATAAAATGAAATTACTTTTCCACAATCATTATTATTGATTCTACTTGAAGAAACAAACTACGCAAACTAATACTTTAGAATTAAATAAGTTTTCTCTGCAGAGAACCTTGCACCACAAAGGGGTAAATAGACTATTATTAGGTTAGGTGAACGTTGGTTGCGAGAAAGTGAATCTGGTTTTTTCTGCACTAAATCAATATCGTACAGAATCAACGTGAAGTTTTGTATTACAAGTAGAGATTGTATAGTAAATGAAATGTCAGCGGTGAGCCAGTGTTGTACAATGAACGCTCGTCGAGCAATGACATGCAAATGTGTTTAATAGAAACATTTGAGGACAAAATTTATTCGAAGAATTGGTATTGGAATATAGAGAGGATAACAATCTTGACTTTGAACTGCTTTGTGATTTCGTTTGATGTTCCAACGAAACAAAACGCTTACACGGTTTTACAGTATTCAGCGTAGGAGTGGTGTTTTCTTTTCTGTAAATAAACATGAACATTAAGAAAATTTGCCAGGCAAATAATTAAATTAGCTGCACAATAAAGAATACTAGGATGAGTCACGAAAATAAATTGCAGTGGTCACCCCCCAGAAATGAAGATTACATTGTTTAATGATGATCTACAAAATATTTCGTCTCTGGATCAAGCCATCTGTGAGCTAAACGCTCCAGAAAACACCTCTAAAAATCAAGTTTTTCCCGCTAAATTTTTTTATGTTACATTATTGCCCAATTTTTTTTCTGAATTAATTGATCCTTGGAAGCACTTTAAATAAATTTTTTTATTCTTGTCTTAGAATAACTCATTGGTAGAATTATTGGACTTTTATATAGATTTTTTGTGGGTTTTCAAGATGACAGCTAAAAAAACATTTGTTAAGAGGTGTAATGAAAAATAAATAGGAGGAGTCAATGCCTTTTGAATAAATACGATGAATATCGGAAGAAAGATGGCGTCACTAACTCAATTTTTGTGAAATGATTTAATACAGGCGATGGCTTTCACAGCCAAAATGTTCAAACACTTTTTACAAAAATGAGCGCTTTTCATTCTGATGTTCATCATTTAGGCATCATTCGAAAGGTATTGACTGCAGCTATTTACTTTTTATCAAATACTACCTCCAAATACAAAAAAGTGTTCAGTTGTCACTGTGAAAAGTCACATAAAATTACAATAAACGTCCAATAATTCGACCAATAATTTACTCTAAGGCAATAATCAAAATTTATATTAATAGTGCTTTTAAGTCTATTATTTCAGAGAAAATTGTAGCACAAAAAATTACACCGGAAAAACATGCTTTTTAGGGTTATTTTCAGGAGCGTTTAGCTCAGAGATGGCTTGATCTAGAAACAACATATTTTGGAAATCATCATTAAACATACCAAACTTTATTTTCGTGGGGTGACTGGATCTTGTTTTTCCATTTGTATGGACAGCGACCCAGCCTAATATATACTCAACAAGTAAGGAAAGGTTAAAGTCGGGCGGGGCCGACTATATGATACACTCCACTTTCTATCCGAATACAGTTCAATTCGGTAAAAAGAGAAAACGGGAAGTTTTTTTTGTATTCTGTAAATATATGTGTTTGACAAAACATTTTAAAGCGGAAAGGACATTTGTTTGGGGTTATATTGAAACCTATAGTTTGGCCAAAATCGGTTCAACATTTGGGAGCAACATTTGTATTGGGGCTATATCTAAATATGAAACGATCTTACCCACTTTCTGCATATGTGTTTCTAGTTGGAACATAAGATGTTGTGCCAAATTTAAAAAAAATCGGGTACAATATGTGGTTTCTAGAGCGGAAAATGTCAAATCGGGAGCGACATTTGCATGTGGGCTATATCTAACTCTGAACCGATCTTACCCAATTTTACCATAGGTGTTTCTAGTTGGATTATAAGATGTTGTGCCAAATTTAAAGAAAATCGGGTACAATATGTGGTTTCTAGAACGGAAAATGACAAATCGGAGGGGCATTTGTATGGGGGCTATATCTAAATCTGAACCGATCTTACCCAATTTCAGCACAGGCGTTTCTAGTTGGATTTTAAGATGTTGTGCCAAATTTAAAGAAAATCGGGAACAATATGTGGTTTCTAGAGTGGAAAAGTCAAATCGGGAGCGACATTTGTATGGGGGCTATATCTAAATCTGAACCGATTTGCCTCAAATTAAATAGCGTTCATCCTTGATGTACAAAACTTACTTGTACCAATTTTTGTTAAGAGCCGACTATAACTGCAACCTGACATGAAAAGCCTGGTTGTGCTATCTCAGTGGCAATATTAAATTACCACCATTGCCTTTACCACCAGATCCATTACATTCTTTGCTTCATGGCGAAAGACCAGAATCACTTCATTTTCTATCGAACACTCAGAAATATAACGGATGCTTTCAAATGACTGCATTTGGAGCAGATTTATTGATGAACGCAGGAGCTCAATTTGCTTGAAAACTATACGCAGTGGGATTGATTCAGCGATTGTCGTCGCTGAAGCAACTGTTTCTGCATTCCCAAGTAAAATACGCATATTATTTGCGATCATTATTGCCACATGTTTTCCATCAACTCCACGTGAATTGTGCGGCAAGTACAAAGATGACATATCAGAAGACATTTTGCATCGAGTTCGAGTCCATTCAGAGAATCCCCATATTGAGATGAATGAAGAGATCCAAAACCAGGCTTTGGTTTTGATAGAAGGCATGTGTTACCTCATGTGCAGCAGTTTGTTAGTCAGGTTAGGAATGCCATTGGCAGAACTCATTGCCAATTGGCAAAGAACAATGATGCGCATCACTTAAACTGGACAATTCAAAATCAAATCGTTGGTTCACTGTATTCCTTCAAATCTATCGACTGTGTAACAAACAAAGACGAAGCAAGGAACTATCTAACTGAGTTTTAGAATTCATTGGATGTGCCTGGATTGCCACCGAACAATTTAAAATTTAAGGTTGTTTCAGTTGTCATCGTGCTTTGAATTTCACTTAACCAAAATTAATCAACGGTACGCGTTTAGCGGTAACAAAGCCCACGAGCAAAGTTATTCACGCAAGAATACTAAGGGAAAAGTTCAAAGGTGAGGAAGTTCTCATTCCAATGATTCCAACCGATATGCCATTCGAGTTTAAGCGAATCCAATTTCAAATTCGTCTTGCATTCGCCATGACAAGCAATAAATCACATTTAGTGTTTGTGGCCACAGTCTGGAGAATGCATGTTTTTCACACGGTCAACTGTATGTCGCATGTTCCCGTGTCGGAAAACCATCCGCTTTGATCGTTTTCGCACCCGGCAACAAAAAAAATATTGTTTACCACAGAGTGATTCAATGAGGGAAAATATAATTCAAAATCGACACGACGGTAACCCAGCCAGCAAAGAATCAATTGCAATGGGCAATTGACACAGATTTTCTGCAAACGACGTAGGACAACGCCTGTGAGACATTCTCTTAATTATGCATATACCTTTTATCATTTAATAGTTCATATACTATTCACATTTTTATTTATTTGTTTTTCAAATAAATGTAACTACCTGCGCCGATAAATAAATAAAATTTGAAGGCAAAACAACGTTTGCCGGGTCAGCTAGTTTTCAATTTAAAAGATCAATTGCGAAAAATCGCAAATCACAAAGAAGAAAGCACAGTAATACTGATGTTTGATAGCTCTATATACTTAAAGTGTAATCGTCATTTTTTTTGGTACTTGACCAACATATTCCACAGGACAAGTCAATTGATTTAGTGAATAGTTTAGATTGCATTTCGAAAGGCTTCAATTTGCTGAATCAGAATATGACTTCAAAATTGTTACAGCAATTTGCGTTTTTGAGATATAATTTAAAAAAAATCTAGGTTTTTTGTCAAATTTATGGTTAAAACACTGTTGCAGAAAATTGTTCACGTCACATTAAATACCAAGTATTTGCCTTCGCAAATATTTATAAATGTCCAATAACAATTCGCGAGATATCATCGTTTAAAAATGTGTGATATCTTGAGATATTACTTAAAAAAATGTATCAATTCTCGACTGTTTGCAATGACTTTTTTTGGGTTTCGAGAATTAATTGTCAAATTAAATTTTTTTTATGAGAATTGGTCATATCCTAATGATTCGGCTGAGTGAATTAGTCTAGTCATCTATTCCTGGTACATAACAAGGAAATATAATGAAATATTACCGATAAAATAAATGCATGGCACCAAACACAGAAACTTCGCAGAAACGAATAATTTCATCTCGCCAATAGATTTTTATATAATTATTAATTTAGAGGTAAATTTCTTTTCAATGATTTCATTCCAATTAGATATACTACAAATTTGTTTGTCACTCATAGTTAGGCTAAGTGTTGGTATCAAGCAAATTATTTGCTTTTATTATGAATATTTTTAGGTTTCATTGTGATATCATAGTGATTCTTATCTACACTTTTTTAAAATTACTAAAATATTTTTTATTCAATTTCAAAACTATTATTATAGTACACAATTAAAAGTTCATAAGATATTTCTCTAGTCAAATGTCAATAAGTGACGAAATTATCATTACACAGTCTTGGAATTGGCACAATTCGTTTAGTTTGTTGTATTTTTCATAACCTTTGTCCGAAATTCAAGAAAGTGTCCACGATTTCTTTTTATACCCTCCACCTCCAGGATGGGGGTATAGTAACTTTGTCATTCCGTTTGTAACACCTTGAAATATCGACCTGAGACCCTATAAAGTATATATATTCTTGATCGTCATAAAATTCTAAGACGATCTAGCCATGTCCGTCCGTCTGTTGAAAGCACACTAGCATCTAAACGAAAGGAGGTAGGTAGGACGTCCAAATTTTGCACAAATACGTCTTATAGTCGTAGATCGGTTGGGATAGAAACTGGAAATCGGCCCAAAGGGAAAAATGTTTCCCTTACAAGGAACATAATAACCTCTAATATTTTAGAGTATTTAAGCATATTTTTCAATATGTCTGCTTCTACTTACTTGATATTGGATATGCGCATTCTCCCGATAACAAAAATGCGCACCATAAAACGATTTGTATTCGTATGGGGTGAAATGGGGCAAAAGGGGATACAAATTGTACCTATTAAACGACAACAGGTAGATACACGAAATGTACATTCCTCTAATTGAGTAGATACATAATATGAAAATAGTTTTTCCAAATTCGAACTTTTAAGGGATTAAATGGGAAAAGAGGGATAAAAATGGTACCAACCTAGAATAATGAAATTCGGTGTATACATTCCTCTGATTGCGTAGGCACGTAAAATAGAAGGATTTTTCGAAATTCGTACTTTTTGGGGATCAAATGAAAAAAAGGGATAACAAAAATACCAACCAAATGACCGCAGCTAGAGTCATGAAATTCGGAGTATACATTCCTCTGACTGCGTAGATACGAAAAATAAAAGGTTTTTTCCAAATTCATACTTTCAAGGAATACAATGGGAACAGGGGATAAAAATAGTACCAACTAAACGAATACAGCTAAAATGATGAAATTCTGTGCGTACATCCCCCTAATTGCGTAGACAATGGGTAAAAATGGTACCAACCAAATGGACGCATTTGAAGTATTATTTCGATATATATTATGAACGTATTGATAGCCTTGACTTATTAGCGTGGCTTGAAATAATAAAAATATTATATTATTTATAAAATTATTTTTTCAATATTTGTATTTGTTTTGGTTTGGTTATATTAAAAAAATTATATTTTCTTGTAATATTACTGCACTTCTACGAAAACCGACAGCCTCTGTGGAATGCAATCCAAGGTGGAGGGTATATAAAGTTCGTCCAAGACAAACTTAACGCCGTTTTTACTTGTTTTTATTTATTTATATTAAATATTTTTAATTTCGACAGTAATTTAGTTTATAATTGATTTAGACTACCAGCAAGGTGTTGCTGACACTATTAACTATTAATAAAAATTTATTTTACAAAAAGCTAATACATATTTTTATGTTTATCAAATAAATAAGAAAAGACAATTTTTACGATTTGAGAATTTTCTGTAAAAATAGAAGGAATTAGTTTTAAATCAAATTATGTAAAATTAGAAGAACAATCTTTTAAAATTACCTTATGGCGAAAATAACAATCCACACTAGGTCTACAATTTCTAGTTCTTTATTAGCCATATAGACAAGTATATATTTGAAAAATTTCATCAAAGTCTCGCTTCATGCAAATTACCATTTTAGACAAGTTATTTTAATTTATTTTAGAACTTCAAAATTCTATATTTTATAGAATATATATTTTCTATATTTTGCTTCAGACTTTCTGAAGGTTTTAAAAAAGTATATGTTCGAAACCTCTCTGGGGGGATTTGAAAGCACAATCTAAATGTTTGTTTTTTTCCATGCTTTATATAAGGTTACTTTCTATATATGTGTGCCACAAAATTTGAAATCAATTTTTGAAAGCTTTTTTCTCAACCAATTTTGCTCAAATTTTGCACACTTAATCATTTTCGATGACAATACAAGGAAATGGAAAATTTTGACCAATTGGACAAAGGGGCGTGGCACCTCCCATACGAAGTTAAAACCTATTATTGAATATTGTCAGTTCTATGACACCTAGAGTGCTGAAATTTTGTGTAAGTGCATCTAGCATCAATTCGCATAGTTGTGCCAAAAAGGGGCGGTATTGGAAAAGTGGGCGTGGCACCTCCCATACGAAGTTAAAACCTATTATTGAATATTGTCAGTTCTATGACACCTAGAGTGCTGAAATTTTGTGTAAGTGCATCTAGCATCAATTCGCATAGTTGTGCCAAAAATGGGCGGTATTGGAAAAGTGGGCGTGGCACCTCCCATACGAAGTTAAAACCTATTATTGAATATAGTCAGTTCTATGACACCTAGAGTGCTGTAATTTTGTGTAAGTGCATCTAGCATCAATGTGCGTAGTTGCGCCTAAAATGGGCGGTAATGCAAAAGTGGGCGTGGCACCTCCCATATGAAGTTAAAACCAAAATTACACCTACTGTAATTTTGTGTAAGTGCATCTAGCATTAATGTGCGTAGTTGTGACAAAAATGGGCGGTAATGGAAATGTGGGCGTGGCACCTCCCATACGAAGTTAAAAACCATTTTCGAATATATGCCGTTCTATGGCAGATAATAAACTGAAATTTTGCAGTAATTTTTCCTTCTACAAAAGATAACTAAAAAAGAATTTCTAGGCCCAATAGAATTCCGCTTGCATAAAGTATGGATTTGAAAAATTTTTTTTTTTGATTTACTAGTTTTAATTTGTACTTATTAGGGTGAGCGGGAGAAAAATGGATAAAAATGGTACCAACTAAAGTATTACAGCTAGAATTATGAAATTTGGTATGTAAATTCCTTTGACCATGTAGAAGCGCAGTAAAATTGGATTTTTCGAAATTTGTACTTTTAAGGGGCGAAAGGGATAAAAATGGTACCAACTAAAGTATTGAAGCTATAGTCTTGAAATTTGGTGGGTAAATTCCTCTGAGAATGTAGAAGCGCAATCTAAATTGATTTTTTCGAAATTTGTATTTATTAGGGGTGAACGGGACAAAAAGCTGCTGTGATCGGACTTTTTCTATTTCCAACTATAAAAGGTACTTTGACGAAAATTGGCGTTTTAGCAACAAAATTAAAACAAATTATCCAAAAACCAGTAGGACCCAGGTTCTAGCCACTTGTTAGTTTCATCAAACTTTATTCATTGTTGTTGTCACATCACTAATTATGGTGTCATTTATGAGTAAAATTCATGCAAAGCTTCTCTTAAAAATTGGGTAACCGTCCAAAGCCTTTCTAAACATTGCATTGAGTACAAAATTATATCGCTTCGGGGATGTTTGTTGGAATGGGAATAAATATCCGCTTGTAATGTCCATAAAACTCGTTTGCTCATCGACAGGTCATAGCTTTCACATTGTCAAACATGCATGCTACCCGGCTACCGGGATGCCCCCACATTGAATATGTCTCTTTAAATTTGCAACATCACTTTCTTCTTTACTTTCTGCAACTTTTGAAATGTTGCACATATGCTCATATATTGATTTTCCTTAACTTTTGCTTTTGCCATAGCAATTGAAAAGCTAAGGTATATGCAGGTATGTACGTACATTCATAATATTGATTCTTCATATAAAAAAATCTGCAAAATTTAATAAAATTCACTTTGCATGCACCGGAAAACTTCCTGAGTTCAACAAGTTATCATCTGAGGCACAATATTTAATAACAAAATTGAATAAAATTTTCTTTCCTTAAAAGTACTACACATACGTACATAGTAGAAAGAGCAAAAAATGTGTGTTAGAAGTTCGAGTACATTTTATCAAACATAATTCGATTATTGTACTAAAGACAAGAAAGGAGTTGCAATATTCTAAGACTGTGCCTGTTCTATTCACTACGAAAATCTATATTTAGTTATACAATGTGGTCTGTATAATTTGGCCACGTAATTCAATTCCAATACTTCAAAATGTTAACATATTCGACCCTTGTAAAGGATTTCTGTTAATATATACATATGTATTACATTTGGTCATATCTCATTTACTCAATTAGCTTTTCATTCTGTTTCGGTTATTCGAAACAATTTGTAGTGTAATGATTGACTATTTACGAGATATCCAATATAACGAGATATCCAATACTTCATATTCGGTTCACAGTAGAGTGCTTCATAGTCTCACTTTAATTATGGTATTAATCGGTATAATTTCCCCGCTATATATTATAGGAACCTGACAATTTCTGGTTACATATTCATTAGGGATACAGTGAGTCTCATCAATATTCGACATTAGCATTGGTGAAAGATCAAACGCCCATTAATCCACGTACGTTATTTAAACATAAAACTTTATTTTATAATTTTCAATATTAGATGAGCTTCAAAATCCACGAAAAAATAATCATTAACTGTTTACAAATACTAATAAACAACATTACTTCATTACATCAAAAGTCATAGCGTCAATTATATTCGGTTTTTTTTTTTCTTAAAAAAGGATAATTAATAAGACAAAATTTGTGTTTCGGATCATTGCTCCGATATAATTTTAAGCTGCCCTGAATACCTAGCTTTTCCGCATTTGACTTCAATTTTCTCTTAATATACTCAGATAACCTTCTTTATTTATAATTCCGTACAAAAATACCAATTTTCTAGTCTATTAAGAAATTAGTCTAAGCCAAGACGTGGCCATTATCAAACTTAATGTTCGATTTCAGATTTTGTAGTCCCAATGCTATAGAGAAAATCAAACGAAGAATTGGGACTACAAAATCTGAAACCGAACATTAAGTTTGATAATGACATGAACCCCACCGAAAATTTGTGGGATGAATTGGACCGCCGTATTTGCCGCCACTCAATAACCTCCACATCCGAAGTGAAAAAACGATTTCATGAAGAATGGGATAAAATACGAATTTCCTGTATCGTGGAAATTGTGCAAAAACGTGAATAATGAGTTTCCCTACGCCTAATATATACGAAATGTTCCCAAAAATGCGTTTTTGTCTTATTAATTATCCCTTTTTAAGAAAAAAACCCGAATATAATTGACGCTTTGATGTTTGAAGTAAATGATACCACATCTCTGCGGTAAATAATAAAATGGCTATCATTTTAATAAAATATCCCATCGTTCAACATGAATCTGTTTTTCTAAAAAAGTTACACTTCCGTAACATTTTGAGTTGTACGTGCAATGGCACAAAAATTGATTTGTTATTTATTAACTGTTACATATTATTAATTATTTCATAAAAATATATTTTTCTGATTCATAATTATAATAAGATTTGCCTTCAACAGTGTAAACACCTCATGTTATGGAAGACACATAAAATTTATGAAGGCCAATCTAAACATATCTGTCAAATTTTTGCACCATATACTAAGAGTACAAAAAAGGGATATCTAACTTTGTCTTTGTTAGTCCAAGCTACCTTCATTATTATATCGAGGTATTATATACTTTCATTACATATCAAAAGTATGAACCATTTTCTCGAAAAGGAGTTTTTGATGCCAAACTATACTCAGAGTTGGATATCATCTGTCATATAAATTTGGAGACGACATATCTATACCCTCCACCTCCAGGATGGGGGTATACTTACTTTATCATTCCGTTTGTAATACCTTGAAATATCGACCTGCGAGTAATAAATTCGAATACGATCTAGCCATGTCCGTCCGTCTGTTGAAAGCACGCTAGCATCTAAACGAAAGAAGCTAGGACGTCTAAATTTTCCATAAACGCGTCTTATAGTTGTAGATCGGTTGGGATTGCAATTGGGCGAAATTGGTTCAAAGGGAAAAAAATTCCCTCACAAGGACTGAAAATACCCATAATTACCCCTAATATTTAGAGTATTTAAGCTTGTATTTACTTGATATTGGGTAATCACATTCCCCCTATAACAAAAACGTACACAATAAACTGATTCTTATTCGTACGGGGTGAAATGGGGCAAAAAGGGGTAAAAATGGTAACTATCAAACTACAACAGCTAGAAACACGAAATTCGGTGTTTACATTCCTCTAATTGGGAACAGAGGAATAAAAATTGTACCAAATAAACGGCCCTCTAATTACGTAGACACGTAAAATAAAGAGATTTTAGAAAGTCGTACTTTTAAGGGGGTAAAATGGGAAAAGGGGATAAAAATGGTGCCAACTAAATGGCCGTAGCTAGAATCGTGGAATTCGGTGTATACATTCCTGTGACTGCATAGACACGCAAACTTTTTACTTTTACGGCAAAAATTGGTTGATTCATGAAGTTAGGTTATTTTGCACTATGTACGTGAGCTAATGAATTTTCAAAAATTTTTACTTTTGGATTTCAAATAGAAAATATAACCAACTGTAGCACCAACTATTTTTCAATATTTAAGTTTTTTTGAAGATTGCTGTCTTATATTGATTTTTATACCCTACACCACTTCGTGGACTAGGGTATTATAAGATAGTTTCGCGCCAAATGTTTGTAACACCAAGAAATAATCGAGCTTGACCCACCCTTACGTATACCGATCGGCTTAGAATCACCAGCTGAGTCGATTTAACGATGTCTGTCTGTCCGTCCGTCTGCTGTCCATCTAAGCTTGTTCGCACTCTACAGGTCTCAATTGTTGTCCGATTGTCATGAAACTTGGCAGAAGTTATTTTTTATGGCCAAGGACCATCGGTATAAATTATTATAATTTGGAGGAAATCGGTTCAGATTTAGATATAGCCCCCATACAAGTGTCGCTCCCGATTTCACTTTTTCCGCTCTAGAAACCACATCTTGTACCCGATTTTCTTTAAATTTGGCACAATGTTAAACCGATTTTGGCCAAACTCTACATATTATATTTCGTCAATAAACATTCACATCGTTCCTGGTTTCAATATACCCCCATACAAATGTCCTTTCCGATTTAACATTTTTTCTCAAACACATACATTTACAGGATGCAAAAATCCTTCCCGATTTCACTTTTTTACCGAATTGAATTGTAATGAGATAGAAAGTCCGTCCGTCTTTAGCCCTTCCTTACTTGTTTGGGAGATGCCCATATGTCCATACTTTGGTATAACCCAAATGGGGCCCATTCTGATCTATTACAGCTCTAGAAACTACATATTACATCGGATCTTCAATTTTGCAGATCATGATATTTTTCAACTAGGAATACCTACCGTGAATGAGAAATATATAGGCCCATGTTTTGGACCAGGCCCAAAATGTTGTTATAGGCTCCGTTTTGAAATGTCGGTCGATTCATCCTATTACTACTGTATAATCTGTATTTGTCTGTCGGATAATTGGATCAATTACCATATTACTAAGCATATTCGTTAAATATGACTAAATATGAATTTATAGTAACTGTATAATTTATATGAACTACATAAAATTGCTCCCATGAAATACCTGGGTTTAGTAATCAAAGTAAGGTACATACGCAGGGAGTGGTGTAGGGTATCATATAGTCGGCCCCGCCAGACTTTAGCCTTTCCTTACTTGTTTTTAATTAACTTGAAGTATTATTTCGATATATATAGTATAAATATATTGGTAGCCTTGCCTTGAAATAATAAAAAATATATTTATTTATTTATTTTTTCAATATTTTTTTTGTTTTGTTTACATTTTCCTGTAATGTTACTGCTCTTCTAAGAAAATCGACAGCCTCTGTGGAATGCAATCCATGGTGGAGGGTATACAAAGTTCGGCCCGGCCGAACTTAACGCTGTTTTTACTTGTTTTTGCTAAAACCAGTTTTTCAATTTTTTTCTGATTTGGATATAAATAAAATAGTTCAAAAATGGAGCAGTATGCATGTTGTAATTCGCTACAACGATTTCGTTTGAAACACTTTTCTAGATTTAGCATATCGTATTATTAAATCTTCTATAGAGAAAGTTAAAATATAAGCAATTGCAACCGCGAATTTTGGATTTTTCAACAATTGTACCGATTTTCGCGACTGACTACATATATGTTGCAAGCGACATTGCTTCTTCGTAAACAAACAGAAATTCAGTCGGATCCGTTTTCTAGATCGCGAGAAAGAAAAAACAAAAATGTAGTGCATGAAAATTATTTTAGCCATATTTCCCGCGAAAATGAAAATTGTACAAAAATATTCAATTTGTATTTTTTGTTTACCGTGCCCTTCCGCAATATCTACTTTTTGTAAAAATTTTGGAAAAAGGGATACAAATGGTACCAATCTGACGGATGTAGCTGGAATCTTTAAGTTCCACACAACATTGCCAACATTTCATGAAAAACGTTAATGAATTTACAATAAATCTTTTTATATATTTGAGCATTAATTGTAAACACGCAAAAATGGATATGAACCATAAAACCGCGAATAATAGGAAATTTCGAATCGTAGCAATTAGTAATCCTCTTTAGATTCAACTGTAGAAGAATGATTCATAATTACTCTTAAAATTAAGGAGAAAATATGTTTTTTCGCTCTCCTGGAGAGTTATGTTTTTGTTCATAGCCACTTTTGAATATAAGCCCTCGATAAATTTCAAATTTATATATTTTGGAAAGATGTTGGTACAATATCGGAACAATATTTGTTCGTTGTTGCTTGTTTGAAAATAAGAAATCAGAATGAATTTTTTTGATGGGAAAAATAATTGACGTTAAAATAAAATTAATCAAAGGTGACTACGTTTTAAAAACGCCACAAATCCAGAAACGGACAACTACAAACATTATTTCGTTCAACCGGATCACTACAATATGACCAACTCTCATAAAAATAATTTATTTAGACAATTAATTCTCGAAACCCAAAATCTGAATTAATAATTAAGAATTGAATTTAATGACATGGCATATGTAGCTGCTAAATAAATATTTTTCTTCTAATCCTAGACCGCTATCAGGAGTGACGGTTATTTTCTTTAAAAAACATTTTAGGGATTTATTTTGCCCGTTTTAGGAATTGTGGAATATGAGGAATCACAAAAGTAATACGATTGCAAATTGAATTGGTTTGAAAATCGAATTAGACGACGCAGCCGCAACACTTTGCAATAAATTTTCCAGTGAAGAGGAGAATAGACATTTCAAGTTTTATCCAAAGCTTAAGGTGGTAGATCCTAAAAGTGTGTTTAGGGATTGCCTTGTTGCATTTTATATACATACCCAACAAATTGCCATCTCTAACAAATATAGAAGGAACCCAAAATAATTACAGTAATAATTAAACAAAAAATTGGGTCTCCCCCTACTCAGTGTATAACAGATTCTTCAAAAATATTGCTACGAATCCTTTGATAAAATAATTGCATTTCTCTAGCCCAAAGTCATTAAGTTAAATTGAAATATATTTTCATAATTCTTCCATATTCTTTCTCTCTCTCATTTTGATAAATTGTTTTTGAGTGCATATGTTCATCTTACGAAAATAATAGTCCCTTTTCTAATGCAATTAGGTACATATTATAATCTGCAAAAAAAAAAAGAAAAACAACCACAACAAAAAGGCCATTATAAGTGGAGGGCAGCAATGGGAAAATAAAAAATATAAATAGAAAAGAGATTAACAAAGTTGTTTGGGGTTTTAATTAAAAATAACAATATTTTATATCACCCTTTGGTCTTCCTGCTAACCAAAGCCAAGAATACAAGATGGATATTAATTAATATTTGTTGGATTCATAGCAAAGAACAGAGAAAGCGTACACAAACACTGGCACTTGTGGATTGTTGGGGGGGCAAGACCTAGTGTGTTTCTAGTCGATGGCAAACAGCAGCAATAACTATTCAACGTGGTGCCATACAACAAAATCCGTATAAGCCGGCTGGTCTAAACCACAGATGGACCCGCACAAAGGCCATTCTAATGTTCTTATGTTTATTATAATTTATTACGCTTTACATCCGCCGGAATGGTGTATGCTGCGGGAAATTTTTGCAAATACAGTCGTTGGCCAATTGATTGAGGATGCAATAACCAAACAGGAGATCATAAAGAATACGTTGGTCATTTAGGGATTATTTAATTGTCATAAAAAGAATTATTGTTTATATTTTTAAAGGGGTCATGAAAGTACCACTTTCATCTGCTTTGACGAATGTTAAATATTTTTATTGGACTTCAATTCGTAAAATTATGAGAGATTTGTACTGGAATGACCAAAAGTTGTATTTTTGCAGAAATTTTGTTGTATCGAAAACTTCAATAACTCAGTCAATTATTGACGAATTTTTAAAAACAAAACTGCGTTTTACTAAATGTATTATATAAATAAGCTTACAAGTGGTACGGATACAAAACCAAATAATGTGCAAAAATATTCGGGGATGTGCTGGATCTCACATCACATGACTTTTGGTGAATCTAACGGTTGATCTAGGCGGCCAATTGACCGGTTCCGAACGTGAAATAAAATGTTCACCGAACTCGCCTCTCAATAAGTCCATTGTTGCGCGTGCTGTGTGGCATGTGACACCGTCTTGTTGAAACCACATGTCATGCAAGTCAAGCTCTTGCATTTTGGGCAAAAAAAATGGATATCATCTGGCGGTAGCGCTCACCATTCACAGTTACGTTACGATTCGCAACATCTTTGAAGAAGTACGGTACCATGATGCCACCAGCCCATAAACCGCACCAAACTGTGACTTTTTCTGGATGCATTGGTAGCTCTTGCAATGCTTCTGGCTGATATTCACTCTGCCTATTCATTCTGCCTATTTACGTACCCATTGAGTCAAAAATGAGCTTCGTCGCTGAACACAATTTTTCGGTAAAAAAGTCGGCTTTCTTGAATTTTCTTAACAGAGCACGCATTTTGATAATAAAATTCAATAATTTGCAAGCGTTGTTCGTTTGTATGACGACTCATGGTTAAATTATAGACCAAACTGAAGATATTTGACAGTGAAACAAAACACGAAACGTACGTCAGCTGTTTAAACCAGTGTTGCCAAAAAGATAATAGCTAAAAAATCACCCTTTATATCTGAATTACTACTTATAGAAGTGTCAGTAACATTCAATTGTTTGGAGGGGATTCGGAAATCAGTTTGATTCAGTGAAACGAACAATCGCTAGAAAACATATACTTTTATCTATTATATTCGTGATTCGGACTTCCCACTTACACCTAAAGTGAAACTCAGAACACCCCCGATTGTCAAAGTTGAAAAATGACTAAAAAGTGTTTTAAAAATAGTTTGATGGACAAAAGCACACAGATTTCTTAAGTTTTCTTAAACAGTATATATATCGATCGAAAGCTCCAGGTTTTTTGTTTCAAACCCGATGCAAACGTGGAAATCGGTTGATAGCCTGGTGTCTGGTAAATTTCAAATACGGATTCTTGTTCTACTTGACAATACCTACAAGAACAAGTAAAATAGGAGTTAAGTTCGACCGGCCTTCCACCATGGATTGCATTCCACAGTCCATTTTCGTAGAAGTGCAGTAACATTATAATATCCAAACCAAAACAAATAAAAATAATTTTATAAATAAATATAAAATTTTAATTATGTTAAACCATGTTAATGCTTTATTAAGATGGTTTAACATAATTAAAATGCTTACCAATAGGTTTTTCAATATTTATATCGAAATAATACTTCAAGACAATTCAAAAAGTAAATAAAGGGTGGTTAAATTGTAAGGACCGATGTTGAATGAGAACCACGCCTAAACGTCAAGTTTTTTTCTGCATTTCATTTGACATTTAATTTTTCTATATATATCTGAACCGATCTGACCTATTTTCACCACAGGTGTTTCTAGTTTAAATATAAGATGTTTTGCCAAATTTGAAGACAATCTGATAAAATATGTAGTTTCTAGATCGGAGATACTCAAATTAGGAGCGTACATTTATATGGAACCGAACTGACAAATTTTCACCACAGGTATTTCTAGTTGATATATAAGATGTTTTGCCAATTTTGAAGAAAATCGATTAAAATATGTGGTATCTAGAGTGAAAAGGGTCAAATCGGGAGTGAAATTCGTATGGGGGCTTTAGCTAAATCTGAACCGTTTTTCTTCAAATTAAATAGCGTTCGTCCTTATCCCTAAGAACTTAGTTGCGCACAGTTGTATTTGGTTCTGGCTACAATTGCGACCTGTATTGTGATTACAAGAATAGTTGGTCAGACAGACAGACGGACATTGCTAAATCGATTCATAAAGTGATTCCAAGTCGATTGGTGTAATTAACAATGGGTCTATCTCCCTTCCTCTTGGGTGTTACAAACAAATGCACAAAGACATAATACTCTCGTGGAGTGTATAAAATGGCAATACTTTCCTAAATAATTT
Organism: Polietes domitor; assembly: GCA_947397865.1. Lineage (NCBI taxonomy): Eukaryota > Metazoa > Arthropoda > Insecta > Diptera > Muscidae > Polietes > Polietes domitor. The sequence goes on from OX377618.1 coordinate 212,321,547, forward strand.
GTATTTTATTCAAAATCAACATCGGCCCTTAAAATTTAACCACCCTTTATTTATATCGAAATAATACTTCAAGTCAATTCAAAAAGTAAATATAAGGCAGTACAATTCAAAAAATATTGGAAGATAGTGGGTGCATTTTTAGCTACAGTCATTTGGTTGGCTGTATTTCCATCCTATTTTAATTCCAAAAGTAACAAGTAAGGAAAGGCTAAAGTCGGGCGGTGCCGACTATTTGATACACTCCACTTTCTATCCGAATACAATTCAATTCAGTAAAAAAGTGAAAAAGGGAAGAATTTTTGTATGTTTCCTAATCATAGGCTAATATGACCTGACCCAATTTGTCAAATCGAGAAGAATATTTGTATTGGGGCTATATCCAAACATGGAATAAAGTGACTAACTTTCACAATAAGTTCTTCCAGTTCAAATATAACGTGTTATGCTCAGTTCGAAGAAATTCGGTGAAAACACATAATACTCTCGTGGAGTGTATAAAAATTTTGCAAATCCGTTATCTCTCACGTACACATTGCAAAATAGTCCAACTTCAAGATTCTACCCATTTTTGCCGTAAAGTAAAAATCTTTTTATTTTGTCAGAGGAATGTATTCCACGATTCTAGCTGAGGCCATATAGTTGGTACCATTTTTATCCCCTTTTCTTATTTTACCTTCTTAAAGGTGCGACTTTCGAAAATCGCTATATTTTACGTGACTGCGCTATTAGAGGGATCTACACACCGAATTTCATCATTCTAGCTGTAGCCGTTTAGTTGGTACCATTTTTATCCCTCTGTTCCCATTGTATCCTTTGAAAGTACGAATTTGGAAAAACCATTTTATTTTTCGTGTCTACGCATGACTCTAGCTGCTGCCATTTGGTTGGTACAATTGTTATCGCCTTTTTTCCTTTCACCCCCTAAAAGTGCGAATTTCGAAATCAGAATTTGGAAAAAACATTATATTTTTCGTGTTTATGCAGTGAGAGGAATGCATTCGCCGAATTTCATTATTCTAGGTGCAGCCGTTTGGTTGGTACCATTTTTATACCTCTATTCCCGTATTATCCCTTAATAGTACGAATTTGACAAACACACTTTTATATTGTGTATCCACTCAATTAGAGGAATGTGCACACCGAATATCCTGTTTCTAGCTATTGTCATTCGATAGGTACCGTTTTCCCCTTTTTGCCCCAAATTGACCCTCTACAAATAAAAATCAACTTATTGTGTACGTTTTTCCAATAAGAGGAATGCGCATACCAAATATCAAACAAAATTAAGCAGAAATATTCAAAAAACATGATGAAATACTCTAAATAATATGGGAATTTATAGTCCTTTTGAGGTAAATTTTTTTCTGAGGGTCGATATCACCCATTTGCAATCCCAACCCATCTACAACTATAAGTCGTAACCATACAAAATTTGGAAGTCCTAGCTCCTTTTGTTTAGATGCTAGCGTGCTTTCAACAGACGGTAGGACATGGTTAGATTGTCTTAGAATTTTATCACGTTAAAGAATATATATACTTTATAGGGTCCCAGGTCGATATTTCAATGGGTGGAGGGTGAGGGTATAAAAATAATATCACTCCCAGAGATGTCTACTTCATTCTTTTTTTAGCATAGTGTAATCATTCATTGTACCCTCTACTGTATTCATTCCTACCAAATAAAATGTATGTTGATGATGAGCCCCAGGTTTTGTTTTTGTATAGTTTCTATTTTCCCTGTTTCGGAAATTCGTGTGCATGCCGACTGAACTCCTGGTCACTGAAGGTCAATTTAAGTTTCATTTTATGTTCGTGTTGCCTTCTATCGCCTAAGGGTCGGACAATTCCTTATTATAATCGTTGGATTTGGTTTCCCCCGGCCCCATATGCGCTCAGTTACATGGGCAAGACGGCAATAACAACATCATTGATATTGGCTATTTCTTTGTTGAAAGTGCGGTTAATGTTCAACCCATATATCATATGGTCAAAATCATACGTTCAGTATGTAGCTACACACATACGCACACATATACTTATAAAAACATGTTTGAGCGTGAATGGTTTTTGGAGGGGAAAACAAAGAGTAAAAATCAGTTTTCGATTTAATTGGCAGAAAATGGAAATAAAGGATACGAGGGTTACGTTACCAATCACAATTTTTTCCAACTATGAATATATGTGAGATTATCTGCAAAAGGGATTAAAGTAAAAAATATTGTTTTTTTTAATTATTTTTTTGGCTGACCATAATGCCTATACTGGGTAAGGTATACTGGGTTTTGTTTGTGGTTTCATTGCGTTGTTTCGGTGCAATACGGGGGTGAAATTTGGGGTGAGCAATAAAGGTTAAATTCCATAACTTCCGACATAGTTAAGATATAAGATAAGATGCGCGAAAACGTTTTTTCTTATAGATTTATTGAAATATATTTAATTCAAGAAGTATTTTTTTGACAATAATAATTAAAACAAGTAAGAAAACGTCAGTCGGCTAAACCGACTTATAAAGAGTGATTTTTTTGAGGTTAGGATTTTCATGCATTAGTATTTGACAGATCACGTGGGATTTCAGACATGGTGTCAAAGAGAAAGATGCTCAGTATGCTTTGACATTTCATCATGAATCGTCTTACAAACGAACAACGGTTGCAAATTATTGAATTTTATTATCAAAATGCGTGCTCTGTTAAGAAAGTTCATTGCGCGCTTCCATTTTATGGTCAGTTTAATCGACCCACTGAAGCGGCTATTCGGGCTATTGTGACTAAATTTCGCACCAAATTTACATTGTTGGACATTAAACCACCAACACGCTTACGTAGAGTGCGAACTGAAGAAAATATCGCAGCTGTATCGGCCAGTGTTAATGATGACCACCAATTTTCGATTCGTCGCCGTTCGCACCAATTGGGTCTCTGTTACTCAAAAACGTGGAAATGCCAAAATTGGACTAAGCGGATGGACCACCTAAGACGCAGCCGCGGTCAACATTTAAATGAAATTATCTTCAAAAAGTAAATGTCATGGACCAATCTAACGTTTCAAATAAAGAACCGATGAGATTTTGCAAATTTTATGCGTTTTTTTAAAAAAAAAAGTTATCAAGCTCTTAAAAAATCACCCTTTATAAGAAGGGGCGTGGCTAAAGCATACGTATTTTTCGGTTTAACATTTTCAAATATCAAATTGCAACCGGTTTTGACTACCCGAAGTTATATCGGTTTTAGTTTAACCAAGGTTTATGCCACTTTGTGTGGGAGCTACCAGAAGGGGTGTGACAATAACCCTCATATTTCAAGTGTATCAAACGCCTATAAAAACATTGTCAAAAATAAAATTTATTTATTTTTATTATCCGACCACCAGTATATAAGTTATAACAGCTTTAAGTTTAGGCAGGTTGTAGTGATTTGTGTGGGTCGTACCAGATGGGTGTGGCAAAACCCGTCATATCTTGCACGCTTAAAGTGATTATAACAACTTTATCAGGCACCAAAATATAGCTGATTCCTAATATCCGTTTGGACGTTGCATTGGTTTTTATTTAACATAGGAATATGGCTTTTTTTGTGTGGGAGTACCACAAGGGGCGTGGCATATTGTACCCGATTTTCTTTAAAATTAGCACAACATCAAACAACTATGCTGAAAGTGGGTAAGATCGGTTCAGATTTAGATATAGCCCCCATACAAATGTCGCTCCCGATTTGACTTATTCCGCTCTATAAATCACATATAGTACCCGATTTTCTTTAAATTTGGCACAACATCTTGTAATCCAACTAGAAACACCTATGCTGAAAGTGGGTAAGATCGGTTCAGAGTTAGATATAGCCCCATCATACAAATGTCGCCCCCGATTTGACTTTACCGCTCTATAAATCACATATAATACCCGGTTTTCTTTAAATTTGGCACAACAACTAGAAACACGTATAATGAAAGTGGGTAAGATCGGGTCAGATTTAGATGTAGCCCCCATACAAATATCGCTCCCGATTTGAATTTTTCCGCTCTATAAATCACATATAGTACCCGATTTTCTTTAAACTTGGTACAACATCTTGTAATCCAACTAGAAACAAGTATAATGAAAGTGGGTAAGATCGGTTCAGATTTAGATATAGCCCCCATACAAATGTCTCTCCCTATTTGTCATTTTCCGGTCTAGAAACAGTAAATTTAAACATATTTTGTTCAAATTTCGTATAACACCTCATATTTTAACTAGAAACATCTGTGACAAAAATGTGTCAAATCGGTTCAGATTTAGATATAGCTCCCATACAAATTTCGTTCCCGATTTGACGTTAACCGCTGTAGAAACCACATACCTTAACCGATTTTCTTAAAATTCGGAAGGACATCTTATATTTATTTACACTAGAAACATCTATGGTAAAAGTGGATGAGATCGGTTCAGATTTATATATAGCTCCCATACAAATGTCGTTCGCATTTTCACTGAATTAAAATGTAGTGGAGTAGAAAGTGTAGGGTATAGTCGGCCTCGACGGACTTTAGCCTTTCCTTACTTGTTTTACAATTTATATATATAAAAGAGTTGCGTTACTGACTGACTGACTTATCATTGACCAGCCCCCAGACCAAATGGCTGAAGCCAGGGTCATGAAATGTTCAGTGTAGATCCCAAATATGACGTTGACGTCGACTAAGAAAGGGTTTTACGAAATTCGTACGAACCTTCGTCCTGGCCAAACGGCAGTAGCTAGAAACATGAAATTCAGTGTGTTCCTTGCAATGACCATGCAGACGAGCTACAAATAGGGATTTTTCGAAATTTGTACTAATAAGGGGTGAGGGTATTACAGCTAGAATCGTAAAATTTGGTATGTAAATTCCTCTGACCATGTAAAAGCGCAATCCAAATGGATTTTTCCAACTTTTTTCTTATAAATGGTGAACGAGATAAAAAGGGATACAAATGGTACCAACTAAATTATTATAGCTAGAATCGGGAAATTTGGTATGTAAGTTCCTCTGACCATGTAGAAGCGTAGTAAAATTGGATTTTTTCAAAATTTGTACTTATAAGAGGTGACCGGGACAAAAAGGGATAAAAATAGCACCAACTAAAGTATTGCAGCTATAGTCGTGAATTTTGATGTGTAAATTCCTCTGACAACGTAGAATCGTAAATCTAAATAAATGTTTAGAAATTTGTTCTTATAAAGGGTGAGCGGGATAAAAATAGTACCAACTAAAATATAGAAGTGAAATTTGGTGCGAAAATTCCCCTGACAACGTAGGCTTGCAACATAAATGGATTTTTTTCAAAATTTGTACTTTTAAGGGACAAAAAAGAATATAAATGGTACCAACTCATATCCATAGATTTGTTCTCTGAGAGTGGGGGTATATATAAGTCGGACGTTTTCTTCCATATTTTTATATTTTATATATTTTACGTCTGTAGTAGCTTGGTTGGTTTGTGTTTTGTATTTTGTAGCCATACCTTACAGAACTTCCAAAAGCACACTCGTAGACGTATATGTTATGTACATGTGTATATTTGTTAGGCTTTCATTGACTTTAGATATATTATGTACTTGTGTACCTCATGTGGTCAGATGTAAAGATGGTCTGTTTCGTTTGCATGTGAACGTATAAATATAAATTTGTATTTTATTAAACTAACGACTGACTCTTGCAATAAATCGTGATAAAAGAATCCTTTATTTGCGGCTCTTCATATATCAAATGTTTGTTTTACAAGACATTGATGGTATGAGGAAAAGAGAGCAGACTAAAAACCTAATGGAGGAAATCCTGTAGCGATTAGCCATAAAAATGGAGGATGAATTGTCCGTTCGGTAAGATGTAGGGATACATGAAATAAAAGGTAAAAGTAAATAAATGCTAAGTTCCAACGGTTTATTCTAATGATTACATTGTGCGACTGACCAAAATTCCGGTGGGTTTTACAATAAAATGTAAAAAGACGAGGGTATACATATTAACTCGGTTCTAGATACACACAAAAGTATGTCCTTATTGAATTATCTTCATACCTCACTAGAAACGACGAATTGCAAATTATTTATGTAAAATTTGACAAATTTCTTTAGATATGACATTGCTTATAAAGAGTGATTTTTTTGAGGTTAGGATTTTCATGCATTAGTATTTGACAGATCACGTGGGATTTCAGACATGGTGTCAAAGAGAAAGATGCTCAGTATGCTTTGACATTTCATCATGAATCATCTTACAAACGAACAACGCTTGCAAATTATTGAATTTTATTATCAAAATGCGTGCTCTGTTAAGAAAGTTCATTGCGCGCTTCCATTTTATGGTCAGTTTAATCGACCCACTGAAGCGGCTATTCGGGCTATTGTGACTAAATTTCGCACCAAATTTACATTGTTGGACATTAAACCACCAACACGCTTACGTAGAGTGCGAACTGAAGAAAATATCGCAGCTGTATCGGCCAGTGTTAATGATGACCACCAATTTTCGATTCGTCGCCGTTCGCACCAATTGGGTCTCTGTTACTCAAAAACGTGGAAATGCCAAAATTGGACTAAGCGGATGGACCACCTAAGACGCAGCCGCGGTCAACATTTAAATGAAATTATCTTCAAAAAGTAAATGTCATGGACCAATCTAACGTTTCAAATAAAGAACCGATGAGATTTTGCAAATTTTATGCGTTTTTTTTTTTTTAAAAGTTATCAAGCTCTTAAAAAATCACCCTTTATTTAGTTGGATCATAGGAATCCGTGTATGCACTTAGATGTACGAGTATCTTCCTCAGAAATGAATATAATTTATCTCGTACAATTTAACTACACTCGACTTTATTATTATTTAATTGTGACATTTATATATTTTCATTAAATACATTACGTGGAAGACATCAGAGCCAACTGAAGAATGATTTATTCTTTTGCGATTTCTGATTTCTGCATAAGCTGAATGTAAACCGACTGCTACGTTACTACGAAACCACAAATTAAATTTATGATTACGATTCTGGTATCCAAAATAATAAAGCTCAGCTGAGCTCTTCAACGTCGCGGTGCATAATTTGATTTGCCATGAAAGCAACCAATGCGATTCAATTTGCCATTGAAGCCAATGAATTTAATAAAAGCGAAGCAACTAGCAACGCTGATGCTCATGCTCATGCTGATACTGATGTTGTGGCCATGGTGATGCTTATTATGCAGATGTCGAAAATCACGGCGACTACGATGACGGTGGTGCAGAGCACCAAACCAACGTCAACGATGTTTTTGTCGTTGTTTATAATTAAAATTACAAAAAACCATATTAATGGAAATGGCTTTATGTTGACGACGACGACACAGATACAGATAGAGGAAACATCAATTTGTGGCAGCTGAGTGGCGACGAAAAAGAAGTAGAAGAAGAAACGGAAGTGAACGCTAGTAGCAGAAAGCGTCGTAATTAAAATTGCATGGCGTTAAACTATCAACTGAAATGTACTCGCATCTAATAAACAACTGTGGCAGTTCTTCGTTTCCTAGTTGTTGACGGAAATAGACAACTGATAATAAGTATAAAAGGACAAAGGACATTGTGTGGTGTATCGTAAATAGCAATTAGCAGTGATAAAATTGGTTATATTCGGGAAGCAAGTTTCACTTCATTGGTATTTACAATATTATGAATTCTGAAAATATCACGTAGAGTGACAAAATCCCAGACTTAATGATGAAAACAATTGGAAAATTTTGTATTTTGTATAATTGAATTACTTTTAATAATTTAATTTTAGTTTTTTCGTTTGTATTTTCTTGGTCTGTAATCAATATTTGATTTGAACTGGGATATTGTTCTGGCTCAAAACCATTTTGCATCTATATTTAATAGAATGCAAATTTATTTACAAATGGTACTTACTTTTGAATGTAACTGATCCTTCAGACAATTTCACAATAGTACGATATTTTGCAACTGTAAGGATATTTTGTATTACTACATGTTTGTGTTTTCTAGGATACATGATATAGGACGGGCCATTTAAATTTTTAAATTAGAAACGACTATAAAAAGGTATTGATTTTTTTTAATTTCTGGCTTTATTGGAAAGGTTAAACTAATGGAAATAAATAATGGAACAAAATATCATTCCTACAACTACCACCACTGGCTTGACATTACCTCATCCGATCAAACCAATTTTTCAGTACAGCCCAAAATCCATGATAACCAGTGACTCATTGTGATGCATTTGCTTCTCTATATTCACGTGTGGGTTTCCTGAATCCCATATGTGGTAATTTTGTTTATTGACATAGCCACCGAGATAAAAATGAGCTTCATGAAGGCTGAACTGAAGGCCGATTTCTTCTCGAAAACTGTCCACGTAAATTCCTTGCAGTTTGCGTTAAAGTATCACAACTTTGGAAGCAAGTCAAGGTCACAGTAACCGGTAGTTCAATTATAAAGTTTTAAATGGTCCATCCTATACAACATATATATATGAATATAGCCCCATCATAATTTTATGAGGTTCGGAAAAAAATTCATATGGCAAAATATGGGTGTGGTGTGGTGAGTGTACGAAGGTGCTCATCGGGGTCAAAGGTGAGGGAAAAGGGGTAAAATACAACAAAAGCCTTAAAACTGCCTCGGACTCACCCCAGAGGGGTTAAATGTAAGACCGACCCCAATTAATTTTTATCTCCAACAATTTTTTCGAATACACATACCCCCTATCATCACTCGTTAGGGAGACTCCCATACAAAAATTATTTTTTAATTTTTTTGTTCACAATGCTCTGACTGGCCCAAGGAGGCCGCTACTGGAGTCAAATGTATGACAATATGTTCATACACTCCACGAGAGTATTACGTCTTTGTGCATTTGTTTGTAACACCCAAAAGGAAGGGAGAAAGAGCCTTTGTTAATTATACCGATCGACTTGGAATCACTTTTTTAACCGATTTAGCAATGCCCGTCTGTCTGTCTGTCCATCTATTCTTGTAATCAGAGTACAGGTCGCAATTGTAGCCAGAACCAAATGACAACGAAGTTTTTCGGGATAAGGACGAACGCTATTTAATTTGAAGAAAATCGGTTCAGATTTATATAGCTCCGATACAAATTTCGCTCCTGATTTGACTTCTCCGCTCTAGAAACCACATATTGTATCAGATTGTCTTCAGATTTGGCAAAAGATCTTATATTCCAACTAGAAACACCTGTGGTAAAAATGGGTCAGATCGGTTCAGATTTACATATAGCTCCCATTCAAATTTTGCTCCCGATTTGACTTTTTCTGATCCAAAAACCACATATTTTAAATGATCTTCTTGGCAAATTATCTTATATTTCTATTAGAAACACCCATGGTAAAAATGGGTCAGATCGGTTCAGATTTATATATAGCTTCCATACAAATTTCGCTTGAGTTGACTTTTTCCGCCCAGAAACCACGTATTTTCACCGAATTTCTTCAAATTGAGCATAAAACGTTATACTTGAACTGGAAGAACCTATTATGTAAGTGGGTCACTTCATTCCATGTTCGATTTGACAAATTGAGTTAGGTCATTATCAGGTATTAGCCTATGATTAGAAAACATACAAGAATGCTTACCGTTTTCACTGTTTTTACCGAATTAAACTGTATCGTATTGAATCGGACGGACATTTGTAGGGATGGGGGCCAATCAGAAAACTTGGGGCCTGTGACAAAAACATGGGTTTACATAGTTCTGATTCACGGTAGGTATTTCTAGTTGAAATATATCGTGATCTGCAAAATTTGATAAAGATCCAATGTTAGGTGTAGGATCTAGATCTGTAATAGAGTAAAACGGGTCCCATTTGTATGGGGGATATACCAAAATATGGTCCCATATACTTGACATTCATAGTAGCGTTTTCTTTTGAAATATAACATGATCTATACTTCTGATCTAAACTTGGTGTTCTAGAGTGGTAAAAGTAAAAAATGGGGCCATCCTTTGTAAGGGCACTACGTTATAAAGTGGACCCTTATAAATCACTTTCTAAGCAGGTATTCCTTTTTGATTTGCAAAATATTATCAACGTCCAATGTAAACAGTCCGTTCTAGAGCTGTAATAATAAAATTGGGTCCATTTGTAAGAGTGCTGCATTAAAAAGTGGCCCTTTACAGACTACTTTCACAGTTCTTAGTTAAAATATATAGCATGATCTGCAAAATTGTATCAAGATCCCATGTAAGATGGGCGTTTTAGACCGATAATAGTGTAAACTGGGGGCCCAGTTGTACGGGAGCTAAACCGAAATATGGACCCATATAGTTGACTTTCAAAGTACATTGGTACATTGTAGGGATATTTGTATGGAGGCTATATCTGACTCTGAACCGATTTCCTCCAAATGCATTACCGATGGTCGTTGGGCTAAAGTAGTTACTTCTGCAAAATTTCTTGACAATCGGCGTACAATTGCGACCTGTAGAGTGCAAACAAGCTTAAATGGACAGCAGACAGACATCGTTAAATCGACTCGGCTCGTGATTCTAAGCCTATCGGTATACTTAAAGGTGGGTCTAACTCGATTTTTTCTTGGTGTTACAGACATTTGGCGGAAAACTAATTTATAATACCCTATTCCACCAAGTGGTGTAGGGTATAAAAACATAAAAAAACAAGTAAGAAGGCGTTAAGTTCGGCCGGGCCGAATCTTATATACCCTCCACCACGGAGTGCATTCCATAGTATTACCAGCAGATTAAAGGAAGTCGACTTTACATAGAAGCACAGTACCATATTACGAAAATTGTGATATTTTTATGCACATACTATATTTGTTTACTATTTCAAACTACAATGTATACTTATGCGCAATGTTTAAAATCTACTACTATAAATAAATACAATGCTGTAATTGTGAAAGTGAACATGCGTAAATATTAGGCGATTGTCAGTCGCCATTATAAAGAAGCATTTCCAGATACAGACAAAGTGATAAGAAAAGTATAAATTTTAAAGATATCCCCATTCGCCCCATTCTCCGACCAAATGTACAAATTTCGAAAAAAACCGTTTTCGAGTCTTCATAGTCAGAATGTACACACCGAATTTCATGCTGTTGTCGTATCATTGGTACCATATTTTATCCCTTTTTGTCCCATTTCGCCCGCTAAAGAGAGTGTACTTTTAGCTACAGTCGTTTGGTTGGTTGTATTTCCATCCTATTTTAATTTCAAAAGTATAGATTTTGAAAATACCTTATCTCTCACGTACGTAGTATAAGACAACTTCATGATTCTACCATTTTTTGTCGTTCAGAGGAATGTATACACTAGACCGGTCCTTATTTCTTTTTTTCGAATTCGTATGACGGCAAGCGCTAAAACTTCTCTATTTGAACCTAAAAATACACAAAAAAAATTTGAGCTTGATTGGACAACTTTTAGGCGTGCCCCCGCCAACAATTGTTTGTCATTAAAGTTAGTTACTATCATATAGGGGAAATTATCACCTTTGGTGCTCTTTTTTTGACATAACTCGAGAACCACTAGTCCGATTTTGTTTAAATAAATTGAAAAATAATTAAGAATTACAATTCCTTTAAAATGTGTATATATAGCGTTTTTCTATATAATCAACAGTTTAGCCGGTAAAAATAAATGTATGAAGAAAATAAATATTTTTTGCCTAAAATATTAATATTTTTTATTTTTTAAATTCATAGAAAATCCAAAACGAACAAATACATTTTAAAATTAAAAATCTAAAGCGATGACAACCAAAAGACTTCGATCGGATGATGACATTATGTTAATTGGCGTAATGGACCACCAAATTACTGGAGCTAAATTACCAAGAAGAAAACAAGTGCTACAAGTTTTATTTTATAATTTAAGAATAGTTGGCTTAAATTTAAGAGAAAGTTCTAGATTAGTTGTTGCTGAGGTCAGCACGTTTTGGCAAAAAGTACGAATTCCAACACACCATGAAAAACACTGCATTGAGAAGCTGGAAAAATTATACAACAAGTGGAGAGATATTACAAAGCATCATGGTCGAAAAACAGAATGTCAAAACAGGAAAGAAACTGAATTTCAAGATAAATTAGATGATTTATTCGATATCGCACATGCAAACGCGTTTGAATTAATTAAAATACAAGAAGACAAAGAGTTCTTAAAAAAGCAACGAGAAAAAGGAAGACCAGGTTGTATGCTAGAAACGGATAAAATTGTAATGCAGAAAGAAAAGCGAAAGGCAGTCCAGAAAGAACAAGAAAACCAGCGTCGAATAAAAGAAGATGAACGAAAAGAGTTATATGAACAACAGATTCAAAGAGGTATACAATTAAATATTCTATCTTTTAAGCAAATCAGAATTATTGTTGTAAAACAGGTATGATTGACATTGACGACGAAAACGATATTGAAGTTGTAGCATCAACATCAACATCTGTATCAAATCCAAATCCAGGTACATCAGGTATCTCCAGAGGTAAAACAATTTTTTTTTACACCAAGACTGCTTTCAACTTTGGATAAGTGGAAAATCACTGATGGTGCTGCAGTTCATATCCTAAGCGCAACTGCTGACGCGTTGGGCTATGATATCGAAGATCTTATACTAAATAGATCATCAATTCGTCGAATGCGTCAGAAGCATCGTGCAACAACAGCACAAAACATTGCAGCAAACTTTGATGTAAGTACTGTAATGTGGGTTTTCCCTATGCTTCTTTTTTTATGTTTTGAGTATAAATTAAGAAACTTGAGTTTTTATTTCCAGATTCCACGTAGTTTTGTTTTGCACTGGGATGGTACAATGTTACCAGAAATTAGTGGCAGGGAAAAAGTTGACCGCTTGCCAATCATAGTCTCATCTCAAGGTATCGATAAACTACTTGGCATTCCAAAGTTAAAATCTTCGAGTGGAAAAGAAATATCAGATGCCGTGTTTAATTCAATAAATGAATATGAAATGCTTGATCTAGTTCAAATAATCTGCTTCGACACAACTGCTCATAATACAGGAGTTCAAAGCGGTGCTGCTGCTCTGCTTGAAGGAAAACTAGGTCGCGATTTATTATATTTTCCCTGCAGACACCACATTTACGAGTTGTTGATCCGTAAAGTGTTTGAAATTAGAGTGGCTACTACAGCCGGTCCAGAAGTGCTAATTTTTAATCGCTTTAGCAAATACTGGATTAATATTGACAAATTAAATTACAAGAGTTTTTTAGAAGATGAACACATTATTACAGTATTGACTGCTGAAGAACGTGGAACAATTTTAAATTACTGTCTAGATAACTTAAAACAAGCTCATAGCAGACGCGACTACAAAGAATTATTGCAATTAGTTGTCACTTTTCTTGGTGGTACGGTGCCGAATTTTAACACCTTTCGTATACCATGCTCGATGGATGTCAAAATGTATTTATGCACGTAAAATGTATTTGTTTCGTAATGAATTCAATATGACCAACCAAGAGTTAAACGGTATACGTAGTGTCTGTCTGTTCGTAGTTCGTATTTATGTAAAAGCCTGGTTTGGATGCACTAAAGCAATTGAAGCACCAAATCAAGACTTAAATTTAATTAAAAATATTATGGCTTATCCTGAAAGGGATATAGCTCTTGCTTTGCTACAAAAAATCAGCAATCATTTGTGGTATTTGTCGGAAGAAGCAGTCGGTCTTTCATTATTCGATCCTAATGTAAGTGTTGCAATTAAAAAAAAATGGTTCAGGCAATTAATGTTGAAGCAAATACAGAAAAATGCAGGCGAATAATAACTAATCCAACAAATATCGGCACATTTGCGCAAAAAGATTTAAGCGATTTTGTAAATTCCAATACACACGCATTCTTTGATCGTTTAGAAATTTCAAAAGAATTTTTGCAAGTCGATCCATCGGATTGGAATGAAAGATTTGACTACGCTTACGGATCACAAATTTGTAAAAACCTATCTGTAGTGAATGATGCAGCTGAAAGAGGCGCCAAATTCATTACAGATTATAATAATAAATTAACCCACAACGAAGAGGAGAAACAATTCCTTTTTCAGGTGGTTAAAGAATATAACATGAATTATCCCACTTTTAAAAAGACTTCACTATTAAATTAAAATAATATTAATGTTACTATGAGTATGTAATTAATAAAAATATTTAAGTTTATTCTTAATTTTCAAATAAATGTAAATAAAATAAAAAATATATATATTTTTGCCTTATTTCTCATAATAAAAACAAAAAGGTGCTTGGGACACGGCTAAAAATTATCCAATCGTTGTCAATTTTTTTTTATGCTTTTTGGGACTAAAACGAATATTTTTAGCGCTTGCCGTAACATATATTCGAGAAAATAAATTTGTCCATATAAATAAGGACCGGTCTAGTATACACCGAATTCCATGATTCTATCAGCGGCCATTTTGTTGGTACAATTTGTATCCCCTTTTTTCAATTTTGCCCCCTCAAGAGTACGAATATCTAAAATCTCTTTTTTTTACGTATCTACACAATTAGAGGGACGTACTCACTGAATTTCATCATTCTAGCTGTATTCGTTTAGTTGGTACTATTTTTATCCCCTGCCATTGTATCCATTGAAAGTACGAATTTGGAAAAAACATCTTATTTTTTGTGTCTACACAGTCAGAAGAATGTATACTCCGCAATCAGAGAAATGTATATATCAAATTTCATTATTCTAGTTGTAGCCGTTAGGTTGGTACTATTTTTACCCTCAATCCCCATTTAACCCCTTAAAAGTACTAGAAAAAATACTTTTATATTATGTATCTACTCTATTAGAGGAATGTACACGCCAAATTTCGTGTTTCTATCTGTTGTCGTTTGATATGTACCATTTTTATCCCTTTTTGTCCCATTTCGGCCACTACAAATAAAAATCACTCTATGGTGCCCTTTTATGCTATAAAGGGAATGGGAATTGCAAATATCAACTAAATACAATCTAATATGTTCAAAAAATATGCTGAAATACTCTAAATATTAGGGGTATTTTCAGTCCTTGTGAGGGAAAAATTTTTCCCTCTGGGCCGATTTCGTCCATTTTCACTCCCAACCGATCTACAACCATAAGACACATTTAGGAAAAATTTGTACCTCCTTCGGCCGCTATCGTGCTTTCAACAGACAGACAGA
The DNA here is from genome assembly GCA_947397865.1 of Polietes domitor. Lineage (NCBI taxonomy): Eukaryota > Metazoa > Arthropoda > Insecta > Diptera > Muscidae > Polietes > Polietes domitor. Next base: position 212,336,690 of record OX377618.1, read on the forward strand.
CGGACATGGCTATATCGTCTTAGAATTTTACCACGACCCAGAATATATTTACTTTACGGGGTCTCCGATGAATATTTCAAGGTGTTACAAAAGGAATGACAAAGTGAATATACCCCCATCCTGGAGGTGGAGGGTATAATAAATCGAGTTCTGTATTGATTGCGGTACATTTGGATAAAAAAAAACACAATATAGATTTTATAGTGCAATCTACAGATTTATTCATAAAGTAGTGATATTTTGACTCCTACAATTACGTTTATATCTTTAGTATATTAGCATGTTACTGAACTACATAATCTCAGAGAATTATAAAAAAATATATTTTATAAACACAAAGCGAACTTCATGATTGAAAGTTTTTTGCTTCTACTGAAGACATATAAAAATGGTGTGCATTTCTGGTGGCGATATATTTTTGATCTCCATAAATTTCTTTGTCCATGTCCGCACATAGCTTAACGTAGGCTCCTGAAAGAATACCTGGGTTGTCAACTTTTTGCAAAGTTTTAAATTGTAAATTTTGCTGGTTTATTTAGTCTTGAAACTTTTATTTTCGAAAAAGTTTTTGCATACATAAAGTTCACATACATACATATTAATTTTTCACGTAAATGTGCAAAGTAGGTGAGTTTGTACCGTAGGTGCTTGTAAACATTTTTTGTGTAAATTTAAAACTTTATAATGTTGTTGTAATTGTATTTTAAGTATTTTCTAGGATGGAACTTTGTAAATTGCGTCTAGTCTGTTGTGGTTTTAAGTGTCTTTTTTGTGTTCCGCACGAAACTCCAATTGGTCGCAGTGAATTCTTTTTGTTTGCAGCAGCATTTTGCAACACACGCTTTGATGCTGGTATTTTTGCGTACATATCCCATAAAGCATGAACGATGGTAGTTGGAAAAGTTTCAACCCAGAGTTGCCACAAACATTTTCTATTTATTTGAGTAATATCAAATGTCGGCTAGTATTTCAATTTCCAATTTCTATACCACCTTATTTGTTGCATTTTCACTACTTTTTATGTTGTTTTTATTTTTTTTGTCGAAAACGATACTTGAAATAATCTTTTTGCGAAGATTATATTTCTTCATACAAAAAAATAAAAACACAACGATTTTAAGGGTTTTCCGATTTCAAAGGAATTTACACTTTATTAATTATTTGCTGATTTTACAAGAAGGCCTCGACCAGAACTTTTCATGTAATGGACAAAGAACCTTTCTTGATGAAGTCAGAAAGCTAATTGAACAACCTGTGGAAACGCACGGCCTTTTATAGCAACCAGTAAACGTTGACTTGCCACAGTTGCACAAACATGTAGTAATACAAAATATCGTACTATTGTAAAATTGTCTTAAGGATCAGTTACATTCAAAAATAATTACAGAGTTGTATTCAATAAAATTATCGTTAATTTGAGAAATAACACAGAGTTGCATTTGGAGAAGTGGGAGAAAATCATAATGTAGTATATAAATGACTTTATAATTCAGTTTAGTCTTTAACTACCATAATTAAATAATATAACTGATATGATGTGTAAACTAGACAATTATAGTGTGTAATGTATTATGAACTGCTTCATACTGATTTTACCAACTAATCTTCTTTAAAACATTTGTTATCAATTTTGTCTCCGTCTCGGTACTTTAGATATTATTATCCAATTTGCCCTTTATGGAAGATGTGCCTAACACGATTTCAATGCATGAGAGATTTCGAAGAGAGAGATTTCGAACATATAATTTTTAAAACCTTCTAGACTTTGTGAAGCAATAAAAATAGAATTTTTAAGGTATTTTTAAAATAACTCGTCTGACTTGGTAATTTTGCATTAAAATCATGAAAACACGAAAACTACATAAAAAATCGTGGACACTTTCTTGAATTTCGGACAAAGGTTATGAAAAATACAAACAAACTAAACGAATTGAGCCAATTTCAAGATTGTGTAATGCTAAATTCGCCAATGGACACCAAATTGTTCGGAAAATTTTCATTTTTATTAACCGATACCACTTCATCACATTCGAGTAGAGCTATATCTTATGAAATTTTAATTGTGTACTGCAATAAAAGTTTGGAAATTTAATAACAAAATCGTTTAGTAATTTTAAAAAAGTGTAGATAAGAATCACTATGACATCATAATGAAATCTAAAATATTCTTAATAAAAGAAAATAATTTGCTTGATGCTTGTAGAGTGCTAAGATGTAACATTTGCGATTGGACATTTTTATGGAACTGTATCTAAATCTGAACCGATGTGTCCTTTTTTCATCACAGATGCAACAACAACGGTTTCTGTTACTTCCAATGTTTTGGGAGTTTGCAATTATAATACAAATCCATTTCGACAAACGAAGAAACTTGGTTGATATACATAAACTTATTTCTCTTTGTTCATTTACAACAACTAATGACATGTTTACCGCAAACAAACTAATTATTTTTCCCACAAAAGAAACTCTAAAACGATGTTCACTTGTGTAAAATTTCGTTTCTACGAAATGCATTTTTTTCTGCGTGTAGGTCTCTATTTTAAAATCTACTTTAAAGTTGCGAGACAATAAGAAATTAGTTTTAACTTACTAAAATTTTTGTTATATTTATCACTTATGTCAAATATTTTTCAGATTTAGTATTTTTTGTACATATGTAAAAGTATTATTCAAAAGAGAAAAAACAAATTCAGTAACTTGGATCTACGTAGGAAGACGAAACTGTAAAATACCAATTATTTGTTTTTTATTTATTTATTTATTCATATGTCTATGGAGTAACAATCCTTACAGACAAGCCAAACTTAAAAGTAAATTAAATCTAGAGTTTCCTTAAATCTATTTAAATTATATGACAAATCTATATCATGCTTAATTATTAAATTATTATATTCCTTCATGGACCTCAGAATAGGCTCAAAAGATGCATATTTAGTTCTATGAAAAGGAATATTAAAAAATTCATTATGCCTTAGACATCTAGATGGAACATTAAAACAAATAAGACTAAGCAAAAAAGGACAATCGATAAGACCACAAATTAGTTTATACAGAAATAAAATTGAGCTCTTTGATCTACGACTTGATAAAGACTCCAAATGAATTAGTCGACACATAGCTTCATACGTCGGTACGGGATTGACAAACGGCACAGAAACTAAAGCAAATTTAATAAATTTTTTCTGTAACCTCTCAATGCGATTACAGTAAATATCATAACACGGGTATGGAACCCATAGAACCATATTCTAATTTAGACCTGACAAATGTTGTATACAACAATTTACGAGTATATGGATTAGAGAATTCTTTACTATTTCTTCTTATAAACGCACGCACAGTATAAGCTTTAGGCATTATGAAATCAATATGCAAATTGAAATCCAATTTAGAATCGAAAACAACTCCTAAGTCTAAGATACTACTAACCTTCTGCACAACATGACTTTTAATACAATAACTTGTATTTAGCAAATTCGTACGCCTACCAAACGGGAGATGAAAACATTTCCCAAAGTTTAGTGGTAAATGATTCAATTCAGACCAAGCCACCAAGCGATTAATATCTTCCTGAATTTGGATATAATCAAGAGGAAGAGAAATTTTAGAAAACAGTTTAATGTCATCCGCATAAATTAGATAATTCGAATACTTGAAGCAAGAACTTATATCATTAATAAAAATGTTAAAAAGAAGGGGATCCAATATACTTCCTTGAGGAATACCCGACGTGGCTAGATATATATCCGATATCGCATTATCAATAGCCACAAAACAACGTCTTTCACTTAAATATGACCTAAACCACTTGACCAGGGCAGGTGGAAACCCAATTTTAGCTAACTTCAAGAGAAGTATATTATGCGGAACCTTGTCAAACGCTTTACAAAAATCGAAGTAAATTGTATCGACTTGGTGACCCAATTCAATGCTATTAATACAGTAATTAGTAAAAACTAATAGATTAGATGTAGTTGAACGATTTTTCATAAAAATCGGCCAGCAAAAGAGAATAATTTATCATAGACTAAGTGTTCAAATAACTTGGCAACATTGGCTAATTTAGAAATTGGCCTATAATTACAAATGTCCCCCTTAGGACCAGATTTATGTATTGGAGTAATAGCGGAAATTTTCCAGCAATCTAAAAAGAAGCCAATATTTAAAGAATAATTAAAGATATATTGCAATGGGAAGCTGACAGAAGATGAACATTTTTTCAGAAATAAAGCTGAAATACCATCAGTATCTAACCTTGCCGATTCATTAATATCAGATAAACTAGATCTAATATCAGTCTCAGAAATATTAAAAAAAGTTAAATCTGAGACTGCAGTAATATAGTCCAAAAGAGCGAAATCCATCAATTGTGAAGCCGATTCAAAATTGGAACTAAAGAAATTAGCAAATAAATTAGCTTGGTCTTGAGCCAAGCAAGCCCGCTCATCACCAAAAAACATGGAAGAAGGGAAATCACTACTTTTCTTTTTAGATTTTATGAAACTCCAAAATGCCTTAGGATTACAACTAATCTTATTTTCAAAGCTTATAATATACTGCTTATAAAGAAATTTGTTCAAAAATGAAAATTCTCTAGAATAATGTGCATGCATTCTTTTACTGTACACTGAATTTGTGGATTTAGCGATTTTATAAAATTTATTTCTCAGATTCTTCAGTTTTTTTAAGCCAGGAGTGTACCAGGGGAGTTTATACTTTTTTGGCTTTAAAAGAGGTATATTAGCGAACATAATATCTATTAATATGTTAATAAAAGTGGAATAACAATCATGAATTGATTTTTCTTTAAACATATTCATCCAATCAACATTAGATATAAGTTGATTAATTAAAACAAAGTCGCAAGCATTATAATCAAATCGTTCAATATCAGCGCTGACCAAACTAGGAAATGAATATAACTCAATATTTATAATAATCGGCACATGATGCATATCAGACGTACAAAATGGATCATCACAATTAAAAATGGCGAATTTAATATTCTTTGAGACAAATACCAGATCAAGTAATCTGCCAATCGAGTTAAAGAAATTGTTAATTTGCACAAGAGATAAACTAAGCATTGTATCAATAAAATTAATCTCCAGAACCGAATTTACATTAGCCGGATACATACCAAATGAATTAGGAATAACTGACCAAGTGACGTTACTTAAATTAAAATCTCCTAGAATCAAACATCCATCAGCTTCATTATCAGGGACGAGTTTGGAGATATTTTGGACATGGGCATCAAACAAATAATATTGACTTCCAGGCGGAATATAGGAGACAAAAACGAACAGAACTTCATTAGATCCTTCTACACGAATACACAATTGATCCAAAATTGAGTCGTTGTTTGGCAGGTCCATCATAGTTGTTTTCAATTTCTTTTTAGCTGCGATTAACACACCACCACCACGACGACAACATGTTTTGTCGAAATCGCGATCCTTGCGGTAAACATTATACATATTAACATCAAAGAATTCGCCATCATTGAAATCTCCATTAAGCCATGTTTCAACAAGAACAATAACATCATAATCACTCTGCGACGATGCCATAAAGACTTGACTACTTTTAGTTCGCATACCACCCATATTCTGGTAGTAGATTTTAAGCAAGGAAAAACTGTGCGATGTTATGTAAGAGTTGCAGCTTGTTGTTCTGCGTGAAAATTTAGAAATGGGCGAACTTGAACATTAGCAGGCCATAACGAGGGCTTAAACAATTCCTTGTAGAAATCAGCAGTAATTCCAAGTTTAAAATTAACGCTTCTAAGATTATCTAAATTGGCATCCTTTTTAACCAACTTAAAGCACACTAAGTGATTTTTACTAATATCAGTAAATTTTTCAACATAATCAATAATTTGCTGCTCCGTAACATTTGGTTTGAATGAAGAAATGTGCACCCATTTCTTCCTTACCACAACCTCCAAATCCTCATTAACATTCTCTCCGAATACAGTAGCCTTCTTACGATTTTTCCTCGATTTCACATTGGCCCATTGTACAGTGTTTTGGGTTGTGATTTACATCTGACGACACAAGAGAAGCAGATATACCATCCGCAGCAGCAACGTTTTGGTTGACAACAATATCAGCAGCAGCATTAGAAAAAGTATTCGCATTAGATTCTTGTGCATTCACATCATTACTATGGGTGTATGTATGCGTATCCACGGATTGTTGAGAGTTGGCGCCTAATACAGCAGACAAGTTACAAGCAGCATTAGAGAGAGCATTAGAATACGAAGGCAGCGTTTGCATATCCACAACAGCAACTGAAGAAGTTGCCAAACCAGTATTTAAAGAAGAAGAAGCACGTATGGTTGTTACATCTCTCTTTGAACTGCTGAGAAAATCAACCAGCATTTGTTTAAGCTCTCTCACCTCACTTGATAGCGCCGCAACAGAGCCAACCAAATCTCCCGATGCACTTAGACAATCATTGCAATTGTAAACACGGTTTTTAAACTTTTTTATTATGTCAAACGCAGCTTGATCATTTGTATCTGAACAAATGTAATGAAACTTTCCATTGCATATCTTGCATCTCACATACTTTTCAGTTTGTAAGGATTTAAAGCACTTCGCACACAATGTCTTCGGTGGCGCTGTTGACATTGCGAAACATCCACACAGAACAATAGTCAGACTGAGACTGGAATTAAAATTTCTAGTTGTGTCTTCTTGTAAAGGGTGATTTTTTAAGAGCTTGATAACTTTTTTTTAAAAAAAAACGCATAAAATTTGCAAAATCTCATCGGTTCTTTATTTGAAACGTTAGATTGGTCCATGACATTTACTTTTTGAAGATAATTTCATTTAAATGTTGACCGCGGCTGCGTCTTAGGTGGTCCATTCGGAAAGTCCAATTTTGGGCAACTTTTTCGAGCATTTCGGCCGGAATAGCCCGAATTTCTACGGAAATGTTGTCTTCCAAAGCTGGAATAGTTGCTGGCTTATTTCTGTAGACTTTAGACTTGACGTAGCCCCACAAAAAATAGTCTAAAGGCGTCAAATCGCATGATCTTGGTGGCCAACTTACCGGTCCATTTCTTGAGATGAATTGTTCTCCGAAGTTTTCCCTCAAAATGGCCATAGAATCGCGAGCTGTGTGGCATGTAGCGCCATCTTGTTGAAACCACATGTCAACCAAGTTCAGTTCTTCCATTTTGGGCAAAAAAAAGTTGGATATCATCTCACGGTAGCGCTCACCATTCACAGTTACGTTACGATTCGCATCATCTTTGAAGAAGTACGGTCCAATGATGCCACCAGCCCATAAACCGCACCAAACTGTGACTTTTTCTGGATGCATTGGTAGCTCTTGCAATGCTTCTGGCTGATATTCACTCCAAAATCGACAATTCTGCCTATTTACGTACCCATTGAGCCAAAAATGAGCTTCGTCGCTGAACACAATTTCTTTCTTTCTGAACTTTCTTAACAGAGCACGCATTTTGATAATAAAATTCAATGATTTGCAAGCGTTGCTCGTTAGTAAGTCTATTCATGATGAAATGTCAAAGCATACTGAGCATCTTTCTCTTTGACACCATGTCTGAAATCCCACGTGATCTGTCAAATACTAATGCATGAAAATCCTAACCTCAAAAAAATCACTCTTTATTTCATCGAATACAAAAAACTGTATTTGTTATTCGAATTTATACATATTTAAGATTATAAAAATGAAGAAACATTTCCAAATATTTTTTATTTAATCGGAATATGCGTATAAAGATTTTGAGTAAACATTCTGTTACTCATGTCCTATCTAAATTAGAAACACCAAAACTCTTTAGACATCCTATTTACACCCATACTTTGTCAAAAAGCATATCCAATTTTCTGCATTTATCATAGAAAAAATGCGGGACTGAAGGGTTTATCGCCGAGGGATTCGATCGTTTTTGTGTAATATTTCTTCAAAATATTTATCGAGGGCTCATATTCAAAAGTGGATATGAACCATTTTCTCGAAAATGAGTTTTTGATGCCAAACTATTCTCAGATTTGGATGCCATCTGTCATATAAATTTGGAAAATATTTTTTTCTAAAGTCATTTTTTTTAAATTTCTGATTTGGCTATCCTCGCACGTTAGTTTGTGACTGCATAAGTGGCTATGAACGTAAAAATAACAGAAATAAAATAGTTCAACAATGGAGCGGCATAAAACCGAAGGTTATAATTCGCTACAACGATTTTGTTTAAAACATTTTTCTAGATTTAGGACGTTTATCGTTCTAGCAAATTCCATCATTTCGCGTTAATAGCATTTTGATTCCCCAGTTATCAGGCTAAAATAGGAAAAATGGTGGCTGTAAAGTCACCTAACTTTTTGTTATATTGAGAATACCAGAATATTTCTTTGGCATGTGATTGCTGACTTCATGGGGAATATTTGTGTATGAAAAGTTTCAGAATTATGAATGAAGAAAGTTAAAATAAAAGGAATTGCAACGGCGAATTTTGGATTTTTCATCAATTGCAGCGATTTTCGCGACTGGATACTTATATGTTACAAGCGACCAATCTGATGGATGAAGCTGGAATCTTTAAATTCTTTACAACATTGCCAAGATTTCGTGAAAAAAGTTATGGGGTTTACAACAAATCTTATTCTTATTTCAACATTCTTCGTGCTCAATTTTAAACATACAAAAGTGGCTCTGAACCATGAAACCGCGAATAATAGGAAATTTCGAAAACTTTTTAATCGTAGCAATTAGTAATCCTTTTTAGTTTAACTGTAGAAGACCGATTATTTGTTTCTCTTCAAATTAAGGAGAAAATCAGTTTTTTCAATCTCCTGAAAAGTTGCGTTTTTGTTCATAGCCACTTATGAATATAAGCCCTCCATATGAATGTATGTGATTTCAAGCAACTATTTAAAAAAGTTCTACACGTAGAGAACGAGTCTGCTAATAAAAGCAGCGATTATCTGCTGCCTATCAGTAGACACTTTTCTGCTATTACAGCTGTTTTTTTTTTGGCATAACAACAGTTTTCTGCAATCTTGCATCACCATTCACACTGCTAAAGAGTTTGCAGTCTGCTAAAATTGGCTGTTGTTAATTAAAATATTTTCTTTTATATTAGCTTGGGACAATATGCGTATCATACATATAGCTAAAGACAGCAAACAGCTGTTTACCATCTCAGCAGATACAAATCTGCTGTCTCTTTTTTAACAGCAGAAAATCTACTCTTTCAGTAGACTTTCTGCTTTCTTTTACTGACATATTCCTTTGAGTGTATTGATAGATGGATTACTGAAATGCAATTTTGCCGACAATGTCTGTCGGACGAATGTATCAAAATATTTCTTGAATATCCTGGCAATAAAATATGAGTGGTTTCCAAACGCTCCACTAAAAATGTCCTAAAAGGTTGGAAAATTAACTAAGTATGAGTAAAGTTTCCTTCTTTCAAAGCCATAGTAAATAGTTCATTTACTAGAAAACGGGTAGTAGATTTACTTAAAAACATTTCTTTGTTTCTAATAAAAAATTCTTACAATTGAGTAAATTCAAACTTATGTGAAAGAATATTTCCAAGGTTTAAAACCTTGAGTGAGAAAAAAAATCTGAAATTTTTTGTATGGAAAAAATTCCATTTAGGAAATTTTAACATAAAAACAAGTAAAAACGGCGTTAAGTTCGGCCGGGCCGAACTTTATATACCCTCCACCATGGATTGCATTCCACAGAGGTTGTCGGTTTTCGTAGAAGTGCAGTAATATTACAGGAAAATATAATTTTTTTAATATAGCCAAACCAAATATATACAAATATTTATATTTAATATTTTTTATTTAATATTTTATATTTAATATTTTAATTATTTCAAACCATTATTTATTTCAAATCAAAAAATAAATATTCTTATATTTATATTTTCAAAAAGCTTAAATACCATAAATATTGGTATATAGTGGGTGCTAAAGTTGGTTGTATTTCCATTCTATTTTAATTCCAAAAGTATTAATTTTGAAAATCCATTATCAGACGTACATAGTGCAAAATATCCTAACTTCATGATTCAACCATTTTTTGCCGTAAAAGAAAAATTACGAATTTGGAAAAAAACTTTTTATTTTGCGTGTCTATGCAGTCAGAGGAATGTATACACCGAATTCCATGATTCCATCTGCGCCCATTTGGTTGGTACCATTTTTACGCCCTTGACGTTTCTACGCAATTAGAATTTCATCATTCTAGCTGTAGTCGTTTATTTTCCGTGTCTACGCAATCAGAGGAATGTATACTCCGATTTGCATGACTCTAGCTGCGGTCATTTGATTGGTACTATGTTTATCCCCTTTTTCATTTTAACACCAAAAAGTACGAATTTCGAAAAATCAGTTTATTTTCCGTGTCTACACACTCAGAGGAATGTATACTCCGAATTTCATGACTATAGCTGCGGTCATTAGATTGGTACTATTTTTATCCCCTTTTTCATTTTAACCCCAAAAAGTACGAATTTTGAAAAATCCGTGTATTTTACTTATCTATGCAATCAGAGGAACGTATACACCGAATTTCATTATTCTAGGTACAGCCGTTTGGTTGGTACCATTTTTATCCCTCTATTCCCATTTTACCCCTTAAAAGTACGAATTTGGAAAAAATACTTTTATATTATTTATCTACTCAATTAGAGGAATGCACACACCGAATTTCGTGTTTCTAGCTATTGTCGTTTAATAAGTACCATTTTTATCCCTTTTTTGCCCCATTTCACCCCCTAAAAATAAGAACCACTTTATGGTGCACGTTTTTGCTATAAGGGAAATGCGCATACCAAATATCAAGCAAATATGAACAGTCATATCCAAAAAACATGCTTAATACGCTTAAATATTAGGGATTATTATGGGTATTTTTAGTCCTTGTGAGGGAAAAATTTTTCCCTTTGGGCCGATTTCGCCCCATTTCAATCCCAACCGATCTACGACTATAGGACGCATTTATGGAAAATTTGAACGTTCTAGCTCCTTTCGTTTAGATGCTAGCGTGCTTTCAACAGACGGACAGACGGACAGACGGACGGACGGACGGACGGACGGACGGACGGACGGACGGACATGGCTAGATCGTCTTAGAATTTTATGACGATCAAGAATATATATACTTTATAGGGTCTCAGGTCGATATTTCAAGGTGTTACAAACGGAATGACAAAGTTAGTATACCCCCATCCTGGAGGTGGAGGGTATAATGAAGTTAAAATGTTTACTGAAATTTATACCGAGTTCTTCATACATTTAAGTATTAATGAACATAAAAAACATTTGAAATTGTTTAAAAAATTCTTGAATATTAATCTAAGAAGCAATTCTCATTCGTTTGCAGAGACTTATTTCTTAAATACTTTATGAATTATTCTAAACAACCACTGCGAAGGCGCATATCTTGCCTTCGCAACAATCATGAAGTAATAGCTCAACTCCTTATGGCAGAGGTATCATGCAACTCTTGAGAAATATTTCATGTTGTCATTTTTTGTATCAGTTTTGCATACTCTGAAGCAAAACTATTTGTTTGATTTTTTTAGTTAAAATGAACTAATTTTAATTTCACCTTTTTTCCTTGTATAATAAAATAATATATAATAAATATAATAAAATTTTCCTCAGCTTAAGTAAAAATTTAATCGTTTTGAAGGAAAAATCAGCAAAATTGCCCTTAGTTTAAGTAAATATTTACTTGATTTGAGTAAACATTTACTTAGTTTTAGGAAATTTTCAGCAAAATTGTACTAAGATTTAGTAAAAAATTACTTAGTTTTAGGAAAATTTTGCTTAAATTTAGTAAAAAATTACTTGGTTTTAGGAAAAATGTACTTAGATTTAGGAAAAACAAATACATAAAAATGTACTTGGTTTCCTAAACTTTAGTTAATTTTAACTCATTATAGGGTTAACTTTTCTATGAGTGTAGGTGAAACCCCCCCCAGGGGAAAATCCTGCGCACGGGCCTGGTATACGCCTGTAACGTAGCTGTTTATCGGTCGATTTTCACTTTTTCATCGACTTTGAAAAGAAGAAATTTAGAGTTTACCAGGGCAGTATTATAAATATAAATAAATCATGGACAACAACTATGTTAAGTTCAGCCGGGCCGAATCGTGTACACCCTGCACCACGGAGTGCATTCCACAGTATTAAAGGCAGATTAGAGGCTGTTAACTTTAGGAAAATTTTGATATTTTTAAGCACATCACAATATTTGTTAATTATTATAATATTAATAGTTCTCTACCATGTATATAAAAATAAAACTTCAAGAGTAATCAAATAGTGAACCTGATGCAGCAATCTTCAAAAGTATGCCCTAAATATCAGTCGGTACTAGGTAGAAAAAATTTCCCTCTGGGTCGATTTTAAAATTTCTTGATTCCAGCTACTGCACAAATATGCGCACCATTTTGATAGAAAAAGTACTAATATTAAAGATCCAATATGTAGAATGTACAAACTTATTTCCATTTTTACCCTAAAAGTACGAATTTGGAAAATGACCTCTTACTTTCCGCGTATGCGCAGTCGGACGAATTTAATGAGTCTAACTACAGCCGCTTGATTAGTGTCGAATTTAATCCTACCATAAAATTTGAATCCCCATTCAACCCTTTTTACTCTTTAAAGTACAAATTTCGAAAAAAACCTCTATGTTTCGCGTTCATACATTCAAAGGAATGTATATACCGAATTTCATAATTGCAACTTCAAAGGTTTGGTTGGTACCATTTTTATCCCTCTTTTCCAATTGTATCCCTATAAAGTCCGAATTTCGAAAAATCCTTCTAATTTACGTGTCTACGCAATTAGAGGGATGTACACACCGAATGTCATGATTCTAGCTGTTGTCATATCATCTATACCACTTTTATCCCTTTTCGTCCCTCTATTTTACGTATTTACGCAATTGGAGTGATGTACAATCCAAATTTTATGTTGTCATATCATTGGTACCATTTTTATCGCTTTTCGTCCATAAAGTACGAATTTAAAAAAATCCCTCTATTTTATGTATGTACGCAATTGGAGTGATGTACATTCCAAATTTAATGTTTCTAGCTGTTATCATATCATTGGTACCATTTTTATCCCTTTTCGTCCCAAAAGTACGAATTTAAAAAACCCTCTATTTTACGTATTTACGCAATTGGAGTGATGTACATTCCAAATTTAATGTTTCTAGCTGTTGTCGTATCATTTGTACCACTTTTATCCCTTTTCGTCCCAAAAGTACGAATTTCAAAAAATCTCTCTATTTTACTTATCTACACAATTAGAGGGATGTACATTCCAAATTTCAAGTTTCTAGCTGTTATCGTATCATTGGTACCATTTTTATCCCTTTTTGTCCCATTTCGTCCGCTAAAACTTTTATTTACGTTTTGATGTTTTTATACTACAAGAGGAATGTACGCAACAAATTTCGAGTGCATATAAAGCAAAAAATTAAAATTGCCTAAATAATCTAAATATTAGAGGGACCGATTTCGTCCACTTTGAGGAAAAATTTAACCTCTTAGTTCGTTTCGTTCGGCAGCTAGGGTGCGACGATGCGGGCACGACGACCCATAATATATATACCTTATGTGGTCTACGATGAATATTTCAAAGTGTTACAAACGGAATGACAAAGTGAATATACCCCCATCATTAGGTGGAGGGTATAAAAACGTACTAGGAAAGCACTAAAGTTGGTGAGCTGGTAACCCTGTTTTCGAAAACCTCATTGTGTTTTTCTTTTTTATTGCGAACATATGCATACAGAATTGGATATTCACGTCGGAGCCATTTCTGGCACTTGGCCAGGTGTATGACTTGACATGAGTCTGGATGTAATGACAGCTTTAAGGTACCATATTAAATCCATATCAGACATATGTTAACATTTAAAACAACAGCGCGTTTTGTTTTTCTGTTTAAATCTCTTTGTTATACGCCACGGAGCTAATGCATATCAAGATTAAATCTCAAAAGTCTGCGGAATATAAACTTTTCTTAAGAATTATTAGATGAAGTATCGCGTGTGTTACGAATGTAATGGAATATAATAAATTTAATTGTGAGAAAAAAACAGGTATCTTTTGCTACTGCCATCATTTTAACTTAACGTGGTTTTACGTTATATTCCTGCCTTTTAGACTTGAAGATTATGTTGTTGTTATTCTTTCGTGTTGCAACGGTATCTCACTAAAGCCGTACATAAAGGCAACACTTTAAATTCAAAGGAAAATTTAATAGAAGTTTAAACATGTATTCTTAGAATTTTGTAAATGAAATTCATGTCTGCAATGCACTCCTCTTCGTGTGTATTTCGAAGAAGTTGAAATGAAACTAACTAATATTAAAACTTTGATTGAAAACTGTTAAAGAGTTTATATTGGAAAATTACACAAAACTAAATTTAAGATAAATGAGAATAAACTAAAGCGTTTTTCAATGGGTATGGGTGGATTTTTACAGTTCATGCCGATTTATCTTATTCATTAAATTTCCCATACTTGTTTTGTTTTTCAGACAATAAACTCAACTTACTTAGCGTGACAAGATACAAGGGCGAGGAACCGAAAAATTTAAACGGGACCCGATTTTTGGTTGACCGAGCACATCATCAAGCAAAATTAGGGGATATGACGCTATACCAATTCACACTAGGCCAACCAAATGGCCATGCATCAGTGTTTGGTGTTCCTGAGTAATCCATGAGAAACATGCGCGACGAATGGAGCTGTAATTAAAAGCCTAGCACTACTAGATCCAGGACACAGGGTGCCCGCGAAGCAATTACTTGGCGATGATGATGAGCAGTTAAACCAACCACAACCCGGCCGGCTTATCATCGATATTTACTTCTTCCATAGCCATAATGAAAGCTTTGGATCAAAATTGAATGATATAGATGTGAACGACATCTGATTCTAACAGGAATGTACAGTATAAAATACGCGATTATACATATGAGTCATTCCCTGTCAAGCGGTACGGTTTTTGACCTCGATTGCTGCGATAGCTTTGAAAGTTTGTGTATGTATTCTTCTCATAAAAGTACAGTATACGTATTTTTGGAAAAGAAAATTATTTTTTACGAGTTAATATAATAAATAAATATAATAAATAAAATACTATTTTTTTCAAAAAGTGTGTTCGTTCAATCGCTGTAACTGTTGAAATACTTTACCGATTTTATTGTTTTATGCCTTGTTTTGAAGGTAATTTCAATTAATAGTAAAATATTGATGTGGTGTGTTATAGCAGGGTTAGCTTTTTTAAAATTTTTTGCAATTTTAATTCTTTTGTTTTGATTTTCGAAATATTTACACCAATCCATTTTGTTGAAATTTTAATGTAGTGTGCTTAGGACTACTGTGTGAGTTTAAAAGTGGTGAAATGATGGCTTCTATTTTTTATGATTTTTTTTTTTTAATTTTTTTTACAAAATCAACCAGAATTACAGTGAAAATCATGAAAATTATAATTTTTTTCATTAGTTCATAAACACAATGAAAATCCAAGAAAAAATAGATTATTGGAAAATTTAATTTGTTTGTAGTGTGATCATTTCACCACTTTCAAACTCACATAGTCGCTTAAAAATAGACATAAGCACACAAATTTAAAATTTCAACAAAATGGATTGGTGTAATCATTTCGAAAATCAAAATGAAAGAATTAAATTGCAAAAACTTTAAAAAATCAAAAATTTTTTAAAATATAGTGGTCAAGATGATTTTTTAGAACCGGCCATAAAAAAGTACTTATTTTTTATTTCTGATTTTATTGGAAAGGTTGAACTTTGTTATTTAATAATGGAACACAGTATCATTTATATGACTACCGCGACTGGCACGGCAGTACCTCATTCTATCAACCCTATATTCTATAATATTGGAATTGGTACATTAAACAAGTAAAAACGGCGTTAAGTTCGGCCGGACCGAACTTTATTCCATTCCACAGGGGCTGTCGATTTTCATTTTTTAAATTGTAAAAATAATTTTATAAATAAATATAAAATTTTAATTATTTTAGTTTATATTGTATACATCGAAATAATAATAATTCAAAAAGTTAATATAAGGTAGCAATTTTCAAAACAGCTAAAAAACTTTAAATATTGTAGGATAGTGCGTTAATTTTCAGCTACAGCCATTTGGTTGATTGTATTTCTATCCTATTTTAATTCCAAAAGTATACATTTTTGAACTGGGATATTGTCCTGACTCAAGACCCTTTTGCTTCTATATTTAATAGAATGCAAATTTATTTACAAATGGCATGGTGACATTTATTACTTGGCTGCAGACTACCACGATCATGATTTCGACCATGTCAAAAGTCTTTTCAAGTGGCTTCGCAGCGACTTTTCAACATCAAACCCGGCCTCTATAAGGAGATGATTCTCACAAACGAATGAGAAGCACAACTCACTTGCGGAATTTGCGTTTAAAAAATCGCACCAAGTAATAAAGCACACATGCCATCTTACAAGCATCTCATTGAGTTGCATATGTAAGTATGTGTATATGCAGGTATAGTTACCCAGCAATACTTCTGCCGTGTCAACGCTCATTTGTTTTAGTTTTTTCGTTTGCATTTTTTGGTCTGTAATCAATATTTGATTTGAACTGGGATATTGTCCTGGCTCAAGACCATTTTGCTTCTATATTTAATAGAATGCAAATTTATTTACAAATGGCATGGTGACATTTATTACTTGGCTGCAGACTACCACGATCATGATTTCGACCATGTCAAAAATCTTTTCAAGTGGCTTCGCAGCGACTTTTCAACATCAAACCCGGCCTCTATAAGGAGATGATTCTCACAAACGAACGAGAAAAGTATACATTTTTAAAATCCATTATCTTACACGTGTATAATGCAAGATAACCTAACTTCATGATTCTACCCATTTTTGTCTTAAAAGCAACAAAATAATTTACGAATTTGGAAAATTCTTTTTGTTTTGCGTGTCTATGCAGACAAAGAAATGTATACACCGAATTCCACGATTCTAGCTGCGGTAGAGTGATCTGAGAACGACTGTCGGGTTTTCTAAAATCGCGGTTTTTGGAAAACCGGAAAACCCGGGTTTTTTATATCGGTCTCAACCGGTTTTTCATATTGTAAAAAGTCTCTTTTTCGGTGATGAAATGTCCTTTCTTTTAAAGAGTCAAAAAGTACGCATAATATTTGAACTTCATGTCAAACTTTTTTTATTTTCTTATTTTTTATATATTTTATCTAATTTTATTATCTGCAAGATATCAAAATCGCAAAATGGGGTAATTGGTCTACAAATTATAGCAGTTTCAAAATGAATTCCTATTGCAGAAAGACATATTTGTAGTTTTTACGGTGTTCACACCTGTTCTAAACAGATATTTTGGGAGTAATAGATGCAGGACAAAAAGTAATGATGGGTTGATATAAACAGCCAAATGATCCTACAGAAATGTTTGGAGTCATTTTCGAAAGATTTCAGTGAATCATCAGAAATGAGCTATTAACAAGAACGAGTATGCATTTTGTGGAATTGGCCAATAATGAATAATTTCCCCATTTTTTACTGTTTCAAGAAAATCCTGACAGACCGGCCCGACCGGTTTTTTATAAAAAGAAAATCGGGCAACCCGTTTTTTTTTAAGTCACGGTTTTCGAAAACCCGACATTGCAGAAAAACCGGGTTTATGATCACTCTAAGCTGAGGCCATTTGCTTGGTATCATTTCTATCCCCTTTTCACCATTTTCCCCTTAAAAGTACGAAGAAATCTCTTTACTTCTCTTTCTATGTCTACGCAATTAGATGGATCTACACACCGATTTTCATCATTCTAGCTGTAGCCGTTTAGTGTGTACCATTTTATCCCTCTGTTCCCATTGTATCCCTTGAAAGTACGAATTTGGAAAAAAAAATTTATTTTGAGAGCAATGAGAATATCATTGTAATAATGGAAAATGTCGCTGGAACAAAGACACACGTTCTTTGACTTTAAACATATCGTTGATATTACAAATCTTGTTTGTTCAGTGCATAGTCATCCAAAATTGAACATCTCGGTTCCACGTCACCCTGAAGCGACCTGCATTTCAACGATATCATAATCAATACATAATGCCATTGATTTGCATTCAAATAAAACAAAAAATATTCATATCTCATTCGAAATATACCCAAATATATATATACTTTCAAGGTAACCTAATATGATTCCATATAATTATAAAATGTTTGGTAAATATTGTTTCTGACAAATAATTATAATTCATATAAATATATGTATGTAATACAAGCAATATGTTACTGGGACTATTTTTTTCTGAGTGTAAGTAAGTAACAGAAACTAAAAACTGTATATCAAATTAGGTAGTAAACCATTTTGTCGTTATGTAATAAACATCTTTCTATTTGCAATTCTATTGGCTTTCTTTTCCTCTTCCTTTTGCTTTAAATATTAAAATAAACACCATTTCATTTACTTAGAAATCTCACTGTTCTTATATGTGATCACATATGTTGACTTATCTGGTTTTTGATTCAAAACACGCAAAAAACTCAAATACACATGTGATTTAAGCTTAGTTACGAGAAACGAAAGATTACGAAAGATTAACCTACTTCAATGACGGCCCCACAAATGTAATTCACTTGGATTTCAGAGAAATCACAAATTATAGGTTCTGCTTTAAAGGAAATATAAGCCCAGGATTTATTTCACTTAGAATTCTTTTAGTGCGTCAGCGCCCTGGGGAAGATTTATTTTTAAGAATAATAGCCACTCCTCCCCGCAAGTAATGTGTGTATTATTAAAGGGAAACGTATTCAATGTCATTATCATGTTTACTACAGGCACATACAAACACACTCGCATAGATGTAAATTTTATCGTTATTTGTGGAACAATAAGTACAACTACACTGAAATCTTGGTCACACACTATAAACTAATTTTCTTCTCAGAGGTTATAATTTCACTCCGTCTTCGGAGTATAATGCTCTCGTTTCCGCATGAATATGCCTGAATCTAAGAGTAAAAGTTGGGAATCTAAAATGAAAGTGTTAAAAATATTTAAAATATCCGTAATCTTGATTTCGTATTGAAGGTTTCCACTTCCAACTTTTTCTCTAAACTATTATTTCATTTTAATATTTTTATACCCTCCACCTAACTTTGTCATTTCCGTAAAAAGTATTAATATTCTCGATCGTCATAAAATTCTAAGACGATCTAACCATGTCCGCCTAGCATCTAAACGAATGGAGCTAGGACGTCCAAATTTTCCATAAATGCGTCTAATAGTCGTAGATCAGTTGGGATTAAAAGTGGGCGAAATCGGCCCAAAGGGAAAATTTGTTCCCTCACAAGGTCTAAAAATACCCATAATAACCCCTAATATTTTAGAGTATTTAAGCACATTTTTTCAATACCTCTGCTTGTACTTACTTGATATCGGGTATGCGCATTCCCCCTATAACAAAAACGTGCACCATAAAGTGATTTTTATTCGTAGGGGATGAAATGGGACAAAACGGGATAAAAATGGTACCTATTAAACGACAGCAGCTAGAAACATTCGGTGTATACATTTCTATGACTGAGTAGAGGCATAATATAAAAATATTTTCTCCAAATTTGTACTTGTAAGGGGTAAAATGGGAAAAGAGGAATAAAAATGGTACTAACCAAACGGCTGCACTTAGAATAATGAAATTCGGTGTATAAATTCCTCTGATTGCGTAGACACGTAAAATAAACGAATTTTTCGAAAATCGTACTTTTTGGGGTTAACATTGAAAAAGGGTATAAAAATAGCACCAACCAAATGGCTGGAGCTAAAGTCATGAAATTCAGGGTATACATTCCTCTGAATGCGTAGACACGAAAAATAAAATGGTAACATACGAATATAAGGATAACAAGTAAGAAGGCGTTTAGTTCGGCCGGGCCGAATCTTATATAGCCTCCACCACGGAGTGCATTCCACAGTATTACCAGCAGATGAAAGGATGTCGACTTTACATAGAAGCACAGTACCATATTATGAAAATTGTGATATTTTTATGCACATTACTATATTTGTTTACTATTTCAAACTATAATGTATACTTATGCACACTGTTTAAAATCTACTACTATAAATAAATACAATGCTGTAATTGTGAAAGTGAACATGCCGAAAATATTAGGCTATTATCAGTCGCCATTAGGGAGAAACATTTTCAGATACAGACAAAGTGACTGCATTATTTTGATAAGAAAAGTACAAATTTTAAAGATATCCCCATTCGCCCCATTCTCCGCCCAAATGTACAAATTTCAAAAAAAAAACCTTATTGTTTCGAGTCTTCATAGTCAGACCACCGAATATATACACCGAATTTCATGATATCAACTTCAGCGGTTTGGAAAAATATTTTACGTGGCTATGCACTCAGAGGAAAGTATATACCCAATTCCATGATACTATCTGCGGCCATTTTGTTGGTACCATTTTTATCCCTCTGCTCCCATTGAATCCCTTGAAAGTACGAATTTGGAAAAACGTTTTTTATCGTGTCACTCAGTCAGAGGAATGTATACCGCGAATTTCATGGTTCTAGCTGCATCCATTTGTTTGGTACAATTTGTATCCCCTTTTTCCATTTTACACCACAAAAGTACGAATTTCGAAAATTTCCTTTATTTTATGTGCGTACGCAATCAGAGGAATATATACACCGAATTTCATTATTCTAGGTGCAGCCGTTTGGTTGGTACTATTTGTATCCCTCTATCCCCATTTAACCCCTTAAAAGTACAAATTTAGAAAAAATACTTGTATATTATGTATCTACTCTATTAGAGGTATGTACACGCCAAATTTCGTGTTTCTATCTGTTGTCGTTTGATAGGTACTATTTTTATCCCTTTTCGTCCCATTTCGCCCCCTACAAATAAAAATCACTCTATGGTGCCCTTTTATGCTATAAAGGGAATGCGAATTGCAAATATCAAGTAAATACAAGCTATTATGTTCAAAAAACATGCTGAAATACTCTAAATATTAGGGGTATTTTCAGTCCTTGTGAGGGAAAAACTTTTCCCTCTGGGCCGATTTCGCCCACTTTCAATCCCAACCGATCTGCAACCATAAGACACATTTAGGAAAAATTTGAACCTCCTAGCTCATTTCGTTCGGCCGCTATCGTTCTTTCAACAGACAGACGGACATGGCTATATCGTCTTAGAATTTTACCACGACCCAGAATATATATTCTTTATGGGGTCTCCGATGAATATTTTAAGGTGTTACAAACGGAATGACAAAGTATTCACTTTCACCCCCATCCTGGAGGTGGAGGGTATAAAAAGGGTACCAACCAAACGGCTGCACCTGGAATGATGGAATTCGGTGTATACATTCTTCTAATTGCGTGGCCTCAGATGGCGTCTGAATCGCAAAATAAAAGAATACGTTTACGGCAAAAATGGGTAGAACCATGAAGTTAGGTTATCTTACCCTGTTTACGCCAAATAATGGATTTTCAAAATTTGTACGTTTGGAATTAAAATAGGATGGAAATACAACCAACTGTAGCACCTACTATCTACCAATATTTATGGTATTTATGCTTTTTTTGAAGATTTCTGTATTATATTTACTTTTTGAATTGAAGTATTATTTCGATATATATAGTATAAGCGTATTGGTAGCCTTGCCTTTTAAGCGGGGTTTGGAATAATAAAAATATTTTATTTATTTATAAAATTATTTTTTTAATATTTTTATTTGTCTATATTTAAAACATTAAATTTTTTTGTAATGTTACTGCACTTCTACGAAAATCGACAGCCTCTATGGAATCCAAGGTGGAGGTTCGGCCGGGCCGAACTTATATCCTTTTGTACGTGTTGGTTATATTTGTGGTTATAGTGCACGAAGGGTTTTTGAGGAAATTGATAAATTCTACTCATTCGCAAATACTTTTTACAAAAAAATCTTTTTTTTCGCGAGATTTCTGCGATTTTTTGAAATCACTCATATATAGCAAATATTATCAAAATGACGAAAAACAAAAAAGAAAACTTTTAAAAATATTTTTGTGCAATTTTAGATTTTAGCTAGACATAAATATATTTTTTCAGTTTCAATTTCACTTTTCTCACAATTTATTATTAAATTTTAGTGGAAAAAAATAACTTAACAACTTGCTGATGGTAGGTGTGATGCAATTTGTTCATTTAACATAGTTCCATTTACATAAATTTAATTATCCAGCTTCACATTTGTCTATGTGGAAGACCTTAAACACAAGAGAGAGCAATATTTATTTTGCATACACACGCAAAAGGTACAGTGCCGGGTGATGTTATTAGGAAACTGAAGACAGTTAGATGTTAGAATTAAACGGATGTTCTACAGCATTTGTTATAACTTCTACCATCATGGTAAATTTACAGTAATTTTTCAACCAGCTCAACGATTTTTTAAGAACTCATCATGTAATACACTTTACACCATTTAAAGTTTTGTCTCTTAAAAAGCAACAAGTAAAAACGGTGTCAATATACCCTACACCATGCCACAGCAAAAAGAGAGCACCCAAAGAAGTGAAAAAGGTGTTCTTATTGTGATTCGGAAATAGTGAAAATTGGTATCTTCACCAATGAATTTAATAACATTGAGTTGTCATAGGAGGGAAGTCCTTTATTTCGAAAGACATAAAAGTTATTTAAAGTGGTGCAAAGAAACCACTTTTTCACTGTTCCGCTGTTCTACCCCCGGTAACGGGGGTAGAGTATCTGTTTGCTACTACGATACTCTAACCATCTCAGCTAACCTCTGTTGCGAGTGCTGAATAACTAAAACAAATCATTTAGTTCGGCAGAACTGACAATAGGAAACTTAACAACATATTCATTTAACATGAATTAATATTTATATAACAAATAAATATAATAAATATTTACTAATTAAATTTAGTATCAAATAATTTGTCACTACTTAGTTTTACTGATATTATGCAGTATTAATAATTATTAAAAATATGAAATAATTTATGTACATTAAAAACTATAAACTTGTATTTTTTAAGCAAACATTTTTAAATTGTTAAAATTGTACAACATTAAACATTGTTTATTTATAAAAGTAATAAAAAAATATGAAAACAGTTTTTTCCCGAGCCACGAATCGAACCCGAGATCTTCTGGGTGCAAAGCGGACACCTTACCTTCGTGACCGCATACTAAAAAGAAGTTTCCATTCAGTTGTGAAAATGCTAAATGCAAAAATCTTGAACTTTTTTGAAGTTGTTTAGAAGATCTTCCTCAAAAGCGGGAAAAATTCACATTTGGATTTTGAGATGCGATTAAAATGTGCTTCCTATGGAAGTACTTCCAACTTTTTTACTGGGCATTACAGAGGCTTTCGATTATTGTAGAAGTGCAGTAACATTGTAGGGTAATTTACTTTTTTTAATATAGCTACCAATACGATTATACTATTTATATATCGGTATAATACTTCAAGTCAATTCAAAAAGTATAAATAATCTTCACAAAAGCTTAAAGACCATAAAAATTGGCAGATAGTAGGTGCTACCGTTCGTAGTATGTCCATCCTATTTTAATTCCAAAAGTTCACATTTTGAAAATCCATTATCTCTCACGTACACAGTGATTCGACCAATTTTTGCCGTAAAAGGAAAAAGTAAAGTATTGGAAAAATCTTTTTATTTTGCATGTCTATGCAATCATAGGCATGTATACACCGAATTTCATGATTCTACATGCGGGCATTTGGTTGGTAAAATTTTTATCTCCTTTTCCAATTTTACCCACTTAAAGTACGTCTTTCTAAAATCTCTATATTTTACGTGTCTACGCAATTAGAGGGATTTACACACCGAATTTTATCATTCTAGCTGTAGCCGTTCAGTTGTAGCCGTTCATCTCTCTGTTCCCATTGCACACTGGTCCCAAATCCATTTTTTATGGCATAAAGTCGAAAAATAAGGATACAATCTTGTAATTTTGCACATTTGCTAGACATAACATACTTAAAAAATAATAAAAAGTAAAAAATAAAATTGGGCCGATCGGACCACGCCCTCTATCACCTCCCATATAAACTCAATATACAACCAACATAATTATTACCCTGTATTAGTACAGAGTGACCAAAAACAAAATTTTATGAAAGCTTAAAAGAATGAAACTTATTTCGCTTTGACGAAAAATGTTTTTCTGAACATTATTATAAAAGCAAAATATAGCATACAAATATTCTACTTGACACTGCAATTTAAATAATTATTTCAGAAAATAACATAAATTGCCTACATGTGTATAGAATACTGAATGATGTTACATGCCATCTTAAAGGTACTTACAATACCTTTAAAATAAGATATTGATGGTTCTCGTAGACAAAACTAATTCAGAGATATTTAAATATGTGTGTTATGGCTTATCGAAAATTGTGCTAAAATAAAGTGGCAATAGTAGGAGTTTGCCGAAAAATGCTGACGAGATATTAATTCTACCATAAACTACACACTCAAATGAACAATTTCACATTTACACTTTGAGTCAAGTTGAGTCCTACATATAACTTTTGGTCCGCGACATTTATAGGTTATGCTCACTACGAATCACAAAATTACAACACTTAAGAAAATCGACAAGACCACAGTAATCACAAAATGTTAAACATAATTTTTCAACTACTTACGCCTGCCTTCAATTACTATAATATAATCTTCATTATTTTCATTTTACGCCTTCATTTTAAGTATTTTCTATAACTGCTTTAGACCCGAATTTATCCCACTTCTTTCAACGGCAAACTTTAAATGCCCCTCAGGCTTGTGGTGTTGCCATTCCAATACATTTTCTTGATAGCTTGGAGTGTTGCCATTAAGAAAATATGTACACATTTATTAATTTCCAATTTTTTGAATTTCTGCCAAAAAATATGTATTTGGGACCATAGTGCATTGTATCCCTTGAAAATGCTAATTTGGAAAAACCTTTCTATGGTTCTATCCTTTCGTGGCTACGCAGTCAGAAGAATGTATACTCCGACTTTCATGACTCTAGCTGCGGTCATTTGGTTGGTACTATTTTTATCCCCTTTTTCTATTTTAACCCCAAAAAGTACGAATTTCGAACAATCACCTTTTTACATGTCTACGCAATCAGAGGAATGTATACACCAAATTTCATTATTTTAGTTGCAGCCGTTTGGTTGGTACATTTTTAATCCCACTACACCCATGGTACCCCTTAAAAGTACGAATTTGGAAAAAATACTTTTTATCTACTCAATTAGAGGAATGTGAACACCGAATTTCGTGTACCTAGCTGTTGTCGTTTGATAGGTACCACTTTCATCCCTTTTTGTCCCATTTCACCCCCTACGAATAAGTATCACTTCATGGCGACAAGCGGACATATTGAAAAAAAAACATGCCAAATACTCTAAAATATTAGGGGTTATTATGGGTATTTTCATTATGGAGGATATAAAAACTAAGGGGTAAACTTAAAATAAATGTTAATGCTGAATTATTTGAAGTATTTTTAATAGATATTCTCCTCTTTAATTTGACTCTAACACCGTTGTCATAAGGTGCGAACAAGTGTATATATATATTTGAAAAAATTGAACTTAGTAGTCCTGTGAAGAGGCAACAGGATGAGGAAAAGAAAAACTAAAATCTCCGAGTAGCTCCATTTTGCCTATAGTTTCATACGTATGTCATCCGATTCAATTGTAACGACTTTTTTTTTTAAATTGTCGTACGGTGTTATTAATAAAACAGTGTTATACGGTGACATTAAATAAACAGTGCCCTGAGGCACTCTTCGCTAATCTCGAATTTACTCAATAATTGCTTATTTTTACAAAAACAAACTTATAATGGTGCTTCGAACAACGTACATAGTAACACTTTTGTAAAAATACCAAACGCATTATAGCGTTTGGTTTAAATTTTATATTCAGTTTTGTGAACGAAGTCCAAAAAAAGAAAAACACGTGAAATTTTGTGTGTGAATTCTTCTTATTCCAAACTAAATAATACTGATTTCTGGGCCCGGATCTAATTGTGTTATATTTTTTTAATAAGGTGAGACTATCTAGTTTCAACATATGTACTTGTGAATGTGAAAAAAAATTGTTTTGTGTGTAGAGGATGCAAGATACTCCTCACCTTTTATCATCTGGCTCTCGAACTAAATTAGCAAATGACTTTCTGATTCTTTTTCTGAGTTTATTTGAGCACAATTAATATAAAATATCTCAACATATATTTTTATTTGTTAAAAAATTGCCAGTTAGAGGGTTAAAGGTGGATCTAGCTCAAGGACCTGAAACTAACATATAATACCTATTCCATGCAGTGTTGTAGGGTATAAACAGCACTACTTTTCTGAATTCGGAAGAATTCTTTTATTTTTGCCACAGAAGTATTTTTTTTCGTAATTCAGATAATTTATGAATAATTTGCAACAAAACAAATATTAGAAAATGTGTAATATATTTTCTAGCCACACATGTTGAATTCAAAACTCAGAAAGTTTTTCCAAATGCCTGTGGAGTAATAAGAAATGACGACAATTTTAGCAAAAAATTCCATATTTTTCCCACTTTGGAAATTTTGGTATTTTGTTGGGCAGAAAAAGTGATTCGCTATTGTCTGTTACATATTATTAATGGCAACAATTCGTTTAATTTTAACGGTAACACTTTAATTTTTTTCTATTTCTACAAACTTTGTTTTTGTTCGTTCTTACCTACCTTCATAAAGATATATATCATAAGTTTATACATTTTAGAAATATGACTTCATTTAAATAAACAAGTTATTACTTTGTTAGATAATTACTTCGCGAAACCCAAAGCACGAAATAAAAAATAATAATTGAATTATATTCACGGGCATAGTCACTAATAATATTTGTTTCTTCTAATCGACGATCAAAATTAATGCCCTGGAGGTAATTTCTCTAAAAAATCTTTTTTTTAAGATTTATATTTTTCTTTTTCGGGATTTATTTGCGAGGTGTTACAATAAGTTATTGATAACAAATCAAGACTTTAAAAATCCAAAAATTCCCTTATCGAGGACAATAAATGAATGAGACTTTTCTTGAAAAATGACCGAACAATTATGAATAAAATGTCCTTGATGGACATTTTATGTAATTAATTAAAAATCGTTTTGGAACCACTTTGAGATAGGCCAACGCTCACGGGTAGATAGTCTCGGACTATAAGGCGACTCGAATCGACACATTGTCGGCTGTTGTTTCAAACGGAATGAATTTTACAGCATATTGGTACACTGTATAATATAGGGTCCGCCAAATAACTTTTTTTTTGAAAATTCTATAAAAAAAACTACTGAATATTTTCTCAAATTTCTTTTTTTATTTGAAAGAACAATCCTTCCGGTTAATAATGGAAAATAATTTCATTCAAATGGCTGCCTCGGGCACCCCACAAAAACTAGTCCAACGGTTGAATAGTTAAAAAAAAAAACGGTAAATGGCGGACCCTTTAGTTAATCCATAGCTCTAGTGTTATTATTCAAAAAATTTATTTTTGCCAATTTATGTTTTAGCACAAATTCTAGTTTTGCTTAGGTGTATTATTTTTCTGTCTAACTTAATTCTGTTTGCATAACTGGTGTTATTCAATTCGAAATTTGTTCAGGGTGAAAAGATATTTATGTTTGCTTATGTGAAAGACTTGGGAGCAACTCAAAAAAAAATTTAAAAATGGACGCCTGTTTATCATCTATTCACCTTAATTAGAGTGAAAATTTTTACTTAACCATTTGTTGTTTTCGAAGCCTGAATTTTATGGCAACAAGCACATTATCAACAGGAAAATTTTCAATTTTATTTTTTTGTTTGTGTTAAAAATGTATTTACTGCTTAACTAAAACATTCGATAAAGTCAAAGGCTCTATTACAACTTATTGTGTAGAATAGTAATGGCTGTGGTATAGGTAGGAAGTTCTGTTTTGTAAACAAAATAATTTTTGGAAATTTTGAGAATGGTGTCAAGTTATGCAATCGAAACGGATAAGAAGTGAGATGACAAATAAATCATTCATAATAGCATTCCCTCTGCTAGGTGTTCATTGATTTTTTCACAATGTCATTGTTGTTTGGTTATCCTTACAAATTGTTTGGCTATACAAAGCGACGTTTTTCATTCAATGCGACTTCGTTGAAATCCTCCAGACTGCTAGTCATTCATCTTCACAACGATTGCAAGAGCGAAAAGCTGAATAGCGAGGGCAGATTGGAGTTTTTTTATTTATTTCAATTTAACATCAGTGAGCAATTTGCATTAAAGGTCAATATCGCATAAGTGTTTCCAGAGCATCATCACTGCTAAAATATGTAAATATTGATTAATATGTCCGATCTGTCCTCTTGTTTATTGGAAATGTGATTTTACCTTCTCGTTTTTATAGAAAATTTACGCAATAGAAGCATTGTTAGTGCTGCCACTGGCATACCACCAGGTGAATCGATTTATCAATCCTTGGTTATTATATTTGCTTATTGAAGCAATATCCTGTCATTCGACAACAACTACAACTCAATTAATTCACGCATATGTGGCCGTAGACAACCGTGCATGCTGCCATCGACAGATATGAATATTTGGTATGTTATATACTATTAATGTACAGTGTGACTAGTAATACACCATACCAC